>CM031240.1:307924447-308189447 GCA_018340775.1 Taxus wallichiana var. yunnanensis
GAGAGATTGTGGATGATACATGCTTAGGTGTATCAAAGCCATGTATTCAAAGATTAGATAGATTGAGATGAGTAGCAGAAATTCGTATTTGATGGAGAAAGGACATATTGCATATATTAAGACAAGATCCATGAGAACCTAGGACATGCTAAAGAAGGAGATTATGAATTTGAACCTGGATATAGAATGGGGAATCATTGGAATAAAATATATAAGATGCCATGAAAGATCTTATAATGGGCATGTAAGGGACGATTTCTCCAAACGATTAAATAAAATATAAATCTAATATAAGGACACTACTGATCAGATAGATATAATAGTATCCAAGTGGGATTTAGCTAAAGAAGCACAATTAATAGTGAAAGATAGGAAATAAATATGAATCAACTTGCAATTATAGTTTTGGTATGATTTTTAACCGATGAACAGGATGGGAGGCATATTCTGACTGTGTAAGCTTTGTATTTGATTTTCAAATGTGATGATCTCAGGGATAGGAGTTCCTACGATGGGATAGATCCTCTTGGTCGTTAGCGTGCATTCTAGGAATTGGTGTGTATGGAGTAGCTTCATATATAGTTCTTTCTATACAACTTCTTCCCTCCTTTAGTTCATTATATTTCACAAGTTAAATCCATTTATGGTTAGTCACATATGTATGTATAAAATAAACCCTAGCTATAAACACAATACAAGCACATATTATATGAAAAAATAATGCATATGCTTGAGTCCGACTAACCTAGAGGTCACCGTAATGTGATTATCGTCAAGAGTTGCACTAAATTTCATACATAATGTAGTTATATAGTGTGTGTTTGATTAGAAAATGTCCTATGACCTAGGATTCCCTAGTATCAATCACATAAAGAGTATCAAGGAGTTCAAATAAATCCTTATATGTAGTGTAGTATACAAATGTGAAAATGTACTCCTTGTTGTAGTAAATAGAAAAAAATATATAATTGTAATAGTATTGGCCTCTTCGAATGCTTTCCCCTAATGAGGTTAAATAATACATACATATATATATACATACATTCACTTAATTTTCTTCATTAACAAGTGAAAGGCCGAATAAGGTTGATAATAACAGATAATAAAGAAATAACATCCAAAATTTTAGAAAAAGAGAGAACGAGGAGATAAGCGGCGTGAGGGGAAAGGAGCACTCAAACTCTCTTTTCTCTAATGGGAGGTTCTTTACATGATGCCAAAAAGATAAAGTAGTGGAATCAAAGCTGAAAATGATGTTGTCTAGCATGTAAAACCATATGTTACAAGTACGAAATAACAAGCTATAAAGATGGAAATGATAAAATCAATGTCAAAGAAAAGTAGATGGTTGTTCATGATTAATTTTCTTGCTTAGGAATCATGCATGTAAATGAAATATTAAGAGGACATAAGTACATAGAAATTTTTGATTTAGTAAATATATGTGCTAAGTATTTTTAAATAAAATTATGTATAATATAATTGATCTTATTCAGTGAGGGTGTTAGTTTTAGGGTTGGATTCATTATGAGAAACATTCCCTTAAGAAATATTTAAGATAAATTCATAATAGTATTGATACGGAGAAATGATGAAGGGTCCTCAACATATACATTACAGTAGGAATTTGCAATATTTTTTATGTCAATAGGGACCAAAGAATTATTGCAAACATTTCACTCATTATCATTATAATTTTTAATAAAATGAGTCATATAAGAAAAGTACTATGTTCAATAGAAGAATATGCCCCATACGTATCATCTCATCCATATTAAACAAAAATTATGAGGGTTATCAACAATTTCCTTTTATTTTTTATGTTATATAGGCTAGAGATATGGGGTAGGGATAATTAGTATACTTATAAAAGAAAATAATGAGAGGAGTAGAACAATCAATGAAAAAAATTGAACCCTATGTCTAATGAATTTATCATGGACCTAGAATGAAAATTGAGCGCCTAAGAGATGTAGGGTTTACACTAGGTTTAGAATTTGATTAAGTGAGATAACCAAATGATTTAATTAGAAAATATAATAAGAGGTGTAGTATACTTATTTCCTTCAGATTAAGGGTTAATACTAGGATATAAATTTAGGTTAATTATATAAAAATCAATATACATATCAAAATATACCTATTTAGCAATTTGTAAGATAAAATGACCAAAACAAATGCTAAGTGAAACAAAGCACATGAAGGGACTTGTACTTAAATATTCTATTAGTCTATAAGTAGATCTAGAACTCAGTAAAAATGTATAAAGACTAGAATCAATATTCAAGTGCTTCATTTTAATTTTGGAAACACACAATTGGCAAGTATGGGACCATCATATATACATGGAATTGTTTGGTGGTTTTGTATGGTGAGATATATTTTGTATTCCAATGTGATCTTATAAAATGTAATTAACTATGAAGCCCTTGGTGTCACACATGTGTGAAACCCAATATATGACCTGACATAGATATAAAACTAACCATAAGTAGGAGAACCTAAAAAAATCTTAATTGTTGGTTTTGAGTGTAGTTTGTACACTACATACATTGGCAATAATCTAAAGAGTCCTTAAACCACACATTTTTCCCCATTTAACATGTAATATCTATATTGATGCAACTATCTTCTATAATTATATTACTTGCTATTGTAAACAATGTTTTGGAATGCTTTGTGTTTTAATTCACTTGGATGGTATCTAGGATTGGGAATCATGACACTCACACTTTTTTGAAGTTTCTTATATTTATATAGGGGTTACTCGTAATTTGTGCTATTGATTTAGGGTAATATAGGATATATTTGAGTTTTTTTGGTATGATATTTTTTTGATGAGTGCTTGTATATGCCATTTGAGTAAAAGAATTCATTTTAATTTTTATATAGGGATTTGTATATATAATTTTGCATTAAGGCCAACCCATGGGGAAAACACTTATTAATGACAAGATATCAAAATCGAAAAATGGCCATTAGGTGGCCAAGGATGAAATTTCTAGTTTTGGACAAAACTAGTGGATGCTTGCACTTGTTTTGAAATCCCAAATGGGAAGGGAGAGAGGTGTTAGAACATTCTAGGCATGACACTTGAAGGTGCTAGACTATCTTTGAATGATGTAAGGTATTTTTGAGTGATCGAGTGTTGCATGTGAGGAGAGAAGGTCATGTAATCGGGATAAGGATAATAAATTTATCTCGTAACATGCACACAATTCATAATTGAGGGGTTAGTCTAATGCTAACATTGTCAAGTGATAAATTATCAAATTTAGATGTCTATAATTATATCAGTGCAATATTATTTTTGCATATATGTGAAGTGACCTTTCATATTGATAAGGAAACTTGTTTGAAATTATATTTCTAGTGTTTTCATTTTGTTTAAGTGACTCGATACTACAATGTAGAAAGTAGATTGTTTTAGCTTCAAATATCTCTAGATTTATTTCTACGGTTATTATAATAATCTTATTTATAAGAAATATTTGACTTCTAATTTACTCTATTATTTACAAAGTTTCGAATTAAATTCACTATATCTCTTTATGAGTTTAGGAGTGCTTATTGTGCAAGAACATTTTGTATTCAAGTACCTAATATGAAATTCATCGAAGACAATATTGTTTTTAGAGATTATAGTAGATCATCGAAGAGTTCCATTCGATGTCAAGACTAGATATGTTTTTCTTTGTTTATCTCCGAGACACTTCAACTTAGACAGAGATAATTCAAATTGAAGTCTTCACATACAAATAATTCCATTAATATCACTAGTTCCCACTTCTAAAGACGAACTTTTTGAACATCAAGAAAATATATGCGCAAACAACATGATCCAAATCTAATTCCTTAGAAACTACATGCCCTAACAACATGGTTCACATCTATAACACATTATACATTATCATAGATTTAAGAACTATGATGGCTACCCAACATTAGAATCATGATTTCTCATTGATTTTTTCTTGGGTCATTCTTTTAATGCTCTTTTTGTATCTTTTTAAGATGTGTTTGACACTAGTATATATATTAGATTCATGAAATGTCATCTTCAAACGCATTAACCATTCTAGATTTCATAACCAAATCAATATCTTAATAATTATTTCACACTCGTTCTAATTGAGTGGTCCAAAAAAGTCGCTAATTATAAATTTCCTGAAATATTTGTATGTTGACTTAAAATATATTTGCGAGGAAGAGTGAGTCGGTTAAACATTTCAAACATCTTTAGTTCTCTTATAATTGTCGATTGTCGAGGCATTGAAGCCACTCCTCCTCCCAATGGGGCAGCAATTTACATCAGTGTGGAACGATCATTCTACGACGATTTTTATGTGGTTGCAATTTTCTTATGAATTCCCCATAAATATCTTGAAACAACGTGCATATGTGGAAGAAAAACGGATAGAACATAGGCATAAATAATCACGAGACCCTTACCAACCAAATTGGCATATATTTCAGGTGGGTCGTATACAAAATTATTGTAAAAATCACATCATCAGAATTGGGATGCGAAGGCAAAGAAAGAGCATTAATATGATGGAAATTAGTCTGCCTGTAAAAGTTGCTGTGTAGAAAAATTCACGATACCATCAGAGGGAGAAGAAATGTGATATGGAGACAAAAGAGTGTTCCATTTCTTCAGCTGTCTGTTTTTATTTAATGGAGTCGGCCAACGTAGTCAAATTTATTATTCAATAAAAATTAACGATGACAAGAGAACTATATGGAGACGAAGGAAGCTCCATTTCTACTATTTCTAATATGGAGTAAATTAGAATAATCAAATATTTTATAAAAGTCAGGCTCCTTTTATCTTCATCACTGTCTCCTCAAATATTTATTTAATCAGAGAATGACATTGGATTTTGTTTAAATCGTTTTCAAAATTTCATATTCGTGGCGGGACAAAATGATTTAAATGAAAATTTACGTTATGTCATATGTGTAGTAGGCGTGATTGGAATTTCTGATCCGTTTTCTGATAAATTCCTATTTATTGGTCGTTCAATGAGGTGTAGACTATCTTAATGTTTTATAAAAATTCTCCTTACGATTTGACAGATTATCTCACATTTTAATGTATTCCAAGTGGCGCATAAACGATGCGTTCATTGCTCGGATGAAATATTCAACAGTTCGGCGAAGTCTACAAATTCCTTGGTCTAATATTAGACATTTCGCGAAGAGAAAAAGCTCTTTTGTGAGCGTCAACGTTTCTCCTTTCAATGTACAATTGGCCATCACGTTCAAACAATGAATCCACCTCATTTAAGCATGTAATCCATAATAAAGGAAATTGTATCGATTGGGTCCAACATTTAAACATACGATTTATTGAAATTGACAATAATGTTACTCTAAGAGGAAAGGTATATCGACAACAAGTGGTGTGATGTGATCGTCATGTGACCATGTAATTTTTTTTTCAATTTTAAATTTGATGTTCATTTCAAAGGTGTGATATTGTAATTTCAATCATAAAGTTGGCATTCATTTCAAACCACTTTAAAGGTTTTTCTTTTCAATTGCACAAGTCTATTGGAAAATAGTAATATCTTGTGTATATAGTATAGTTTGGAACCCATTTTGTTTTAAACAAGGTCTCATTGAGGACAAGCTATGGAACAAGTATGTTGATTGGCTCTATATGGCTCGGTCTCCCTGCCAACAAAATGTTTAGCTAGATTGATGTTATTTGTCATTAATTAGTAGAGTCATAACACAAAATCTAATGGAATTATTAATATGATGTATTAAAGTTAAAAGTTAAGTTGAGAACATTAAAATGGATATCTCTTAGCGTATTTCAAATAGATGTATTTAAGACACATCCACTAGTATTGAAAGCATCTAAGTTGCCATGAACAATATTTCTAGAACACAATATAGTTTAGTAGTACTCTAACATCTTGGTAAAAAGAAAATCCAAAGGAGTAATATAATCAACTATGTACGTAATGATTAAATAAAAAATTCATGCATGTACATATATTTAGGAATATGAATAGAATTACAAAATAATTATTAAAGTATTTATTTCATTAATATCAAGAGATGTCAAGTACATATTTAGAGGTTCCCGATAAGTGACTATACGAATCTATTGAGTAGAAGCACTCCAATAGAGTCACACTTTGCCAAAAATGAGGAATCCATACATGAAAACATATACAAAAAATTATCTATCCTAATCCAAGGATATCCGAGGTGTAATTTGTACCCCTAGTCAAATGTACTCCGTGCACCCCGCCTCACTCCCAAGATACTTTCCCTAGTCTATACACTCTTAAGGTTCCCAAAATACAATTCTTATTCCATTCATTTTTCTTTGTCTTCATCCATCGGTGATCACCCCTTTTATAATATCCAAGGGGCGGTTATAAAGAACACAACATTTCATTATTTAAATAACTTATAGTTTCACACGATAATTTCTAATTCACCATTAAACTATATTGATTTATTATTTATCAAGTAATCATTTTCTCTTCTACCACATATTTCACAGACAACATAAATTTGAATATTACTTTTAAGTAATCTTTTATAAACCCCTATTTATTTCCACCACATTATATATTTATTAATATTTGGAGATGTAGTCATGTAACATTCTCCCATTATAAATTTAGTTTTTGATTTTAGTTACTCATGGGGTTATCTAAAACACATTCAAAAAGTAATAATGATTAGTGAAATAAATGTGGATATTGATCACAAATATATCTATACTTTTCCCAAGATGATAGAAAATTCCATTGTAGGTTTACTTACTTAATTCCTCTATTTCTTTATATTCTAGTTTTATTTTATCCTTTCTTGAGGTTCAATTTTAAATTCACAATTAGGCTCCATATTGTCATTTTCCCAATCGATTGTATGTTAACATGAAAAACATTATGAAATCTAGATAATTCAAGAGGTCAAATAATTATATGAGATAAATCTCTTGTCTTTTCAAAAATTTTAAATGGTATGAAAAAAAGGTGAATGTTTTGCATATTTTTTTGGTAATATAGGATATATTTGATTTTTTTTTATGATATTTTTTTGAGAAGTGCTTGTATATGCCAATTGAGTAAAAGAATTGATTTGAATTTCTTATATAGGGATTTGTACATATAATTTTGCATTAAGGCCAACCCATGGGGAAAACACTTACCAATGACAAGATATCAAACTCAGAAAATGGCCATTGGATGGCTTAGGATGAAATTTCTAGTTTTGGACAAAACTAGTGCAGGCTTTGGCACCTATTTTGAAATCCCAAATGGGAAGGGAGTGAGGTGTTAGAACATTCTGGCATGACACTTGAAGGTGCTAGACTATCTTTGAAAGATGTAAGGTATTTTTGAGTGACTCGAGTGTTGCATGTGATGAGGAGAGAATGTCATGTAATCGGGATAAGGATAATAAATTTATCTCGTAACATGCACACAAGTCATAATTTAGTGGTTAGTCTAATACTAACCTTTTCAAGTGATAAATTATCAAATTTATATGTCTATAATTATATTAGGGAATATTATTTTTGCATAAATGTGAAATGACCTATCTTATTGATGAGGAAACTTGTTTTACGTTATATTTCTAGTGTTTTCATTTTGTTTAAGTGACTAATACTACAATGTAGAAAGTAGAGTGGTTTAGCTTCAAATATCTCTAGATGTATTTCTACGGTTATTTTAATAATTTTATTTATAAGAAATATTTGACTTTTAATTTACTCTATTATTTACAAAGTTTCGAGTTAAATTCACTATATCTCTTTATGAGTTTAGTAGTGCTTATTATGCAAGAACATTTTGTATTCAAGTACCCTATCTAATATGAAATTCATTAAAGACAATATTGTTTTTAGATATTATAATAGATCATCTAAGAGTTTCATTCGATGTCGGGACTAGATATGTTTTTCTTTGTTTATCTCTCGAGACACTTCAACTTAGACAGAGATAATTCAAATTGAAGTCTTCACATACAAATAATTCCATTAATATCACTAGTTCCCACTTCTAAAGACAGACTTTTGAACATCAAGAAACTATATGTGTAGACAACATTATCCAATTTGATTCCTAAGAAACTACATACCCTAACAACAACATTTACATCTATAAGACATTATACATTCTCTTATATTTAAGAACTATGACGGCTACCCAACATTAGAATCACGATTTCTCATTGATTTTTTCTTGGGTCATTCTTTTAATTCTCTTTTTATATCTTTTAAGATGTGTTTGGCACTAAGTATACGTATTAGATTTATGAAATATCTTCTTCAATCCCATTAACAATTCTAGATTTCATAACCAAATCAATATCTTAATAGTTATTTCACATTCGTTCGAATTGAGTGGTCAAAAAAGTTGCTAATTATAAATTTCCTAAAATATTTGTATGTTGACTTAAAATATATTTGCACGAAAGAGTGAGTTAGTTAAACATTTTAAACATCTTTAGTTCTCATATAATGGTCGATTGATGAGGCATTGAAGCCACTCATTCTCCCAATGGGGCAGCAATTTACATCAGCGTGGAACGATCATTCTACGACGATTTTTTGTTTGGTTACAATTTTCGTGTGAACTCCCCATAAATATCCACAAACAACTTGCATGTGTGGGAAAAAAACGGAAACAACATAGGCATAAATAATCACGAGACCCTTACCAACCAAATTGGCATATACTTCAGGTGGGTCATATAAAAAATTATTGTAAATAATCACATCATTAGAATTGGAATGCGAAGGCAAAGAAAGAGCATTAATATAATGCAAATTAGTCTGCCTGTAAGAGTTGCTGTGTAGAAAATTCACGATACCATCAGAGGGAGAAGAAATGTGATATGGAGACAAAAGAGTGTTCCATTTCTTCAGCTCTCTGTTTCTATTTAATGGAGTCGGCCAACATAGTCAAAGTTATTATTCAATAAAAATTAACGATGACAAGAGAATTATATGGAGACATAGGAAGCTCCATTTCTACTATTGCCGTCTTGTACTTAAATATGGAGTAAATTATAATAGTCAAATATTTTATAAAAGTCAGGCTCCCATTTATCTTCATCACCGTCTCCTCAAATATTTATTTAATCAGAAAATGACATTGAATTTTGTTCAAGTCGTTTTGAAAATTACATATTCGTGTCGTCTTAAAATGATTTAAACGTGAATGAAAATTTACCATATGTCATATGTTTATTGAGTTGCAGTTTATTTTTATGGACGAAATGAATAGTGTAGTAGGCGTGATTGGAATTTCTTCTCCGTTTTTTGATAAATTCCAGTTAATTGGTCGTTCAATGAGGTGTAGACTATCTTAAAGTTTTATAAAAATTCTCCTTACTATTTGACAGATTATCTCTTATTTTAATGTATTTGGTGCATAAACGCTGGGTTCATTGCTCTGGACGAGCTTCGGATGAAATATTCAACAGTTCTGCGAAGTCTTCAAATTTCTTGGTTTAATATTAGACACATGGCGACGAGAAAAAGCTCTTTTGTGAGCGTTAAACGTTTCTCCTTCCACTATACAATTGACCATCACGTTGAAATAATGAATCCACCTCATTTAAGCATGTAATCCATAATAAAGAGAAATTGTATCTGTAGTGCCCACTTCCCTTCTACACCTTTCTGATGATTGATTTCGACACTATCAACTATGCTTACGGATATATCGCAGTTTTTTTATTTAACAGATACTAGATGTTAGAGATACTGTAATATTATTGATTTTGAACCATATACGGTGCATGTGGATTATTAGAGAAATTTTTATATTGATGTTGATATACTCTTGACATGGTATATATATATATATATATATATATATATATATATACTTTGACATGTGATATATTCCGTCATATTGAATAGACCTTTGATAATTGGAGTAATGTTGTGATCATTTTGACATGAATGAAACATTGGATAGAAATGTTGCTAGAAATTGTAAATGATATCATATTTGCCTAGATGATATTTGATTCGTATATAGATGATTGTAGATTTATATTACATATTTTATCATAGATGTTTTTAATGTGGCCATGAGGCCGAAGGAGGTATTTATGTGTTTTACAGGTAAAATTATTCACAACAAACATCGGGGGATTGAGACCAACCACATTGGAATTCTATATGAATTCAACAAGGGTCACCATGGCAACATGTATTTGTGTGTGTGTGTTTGAATTTGGTTAGGGGAAATTGTGACCAAGGGTTCATGTGTTATCTTTTATTTTAGTTTCCTTTGTTGATGTTAGTATGCTTTTCTTTTTGTGATGTAATTTACTTGTTTTAATTAACTAGATTTTGATGTATGTATTTTACTCTTTATTATTAATGGGTTGTAGTGTCTTATTAAAGTTAATAAATCTTTTCCTAAACTAATTAAAGATGTGACCAAAGGAATGCATTTATAGAGTAGATTTCTCTTGGATTTTAGGTTGTAGAAGTGAGTGCTTTCAAATCTTGAGTGTTGTACACTCTACCTTGTTGATGGAAATTCGAATTTGGACTTAGCACCAAAATTTCAAGCTTGTGGGACAAGTCAAACTTATTCCACACCTCTTAAATTGCTATGCCAACCCTACCAATGGGTTGGGAGTCAAAATTAGACCCATCTAGGTCTTTTGGAAAGATAAAATGTAAAATATTTATTGCGCTTCCTTTATTGTAATTAATTTTGTCCTTAGGGGGTGTGGGCTTAGATTGTGTGAGTAAGTAAAATGTCATTTCTTCAACCAGCTTATTAACTATGCTTTGGAATATGAGGTTGACTAAGGTGATGTGGAGTGGAGAATAAATGAGGTGGCATCCTACTTAGAGCCACATCATCCTCATCTCTCCCTTTAATATTTTTCTAATTCTTTTACTTGTTTGGGGGTTACTTCATTATTTTTGCTCTTGCATTTTTGAAGAGTTAAAGGATTGTTGGGAGTGCTTGTAGATTTTTGAGCTTGTGGATGATTTCTTGGTTTTGAGGAGATTGAAGTTTTACTCTTAGAACAAGCTCTACTATGGAAAGTTAGGAGCTTTACCTTGCCTATGTTATGCTTTATTTTGTGTTTATGTGCTTGTGTTGAGTATTTTTTCTTTGGAATGCTTGTTGGGTGTGGGTAGATTGCTTAAGTTTGGAGTAGGAAGAGAATATGAGGAGATTTCATGAAGAGAGGCATAAGAGTTTACCCTTTCGTTGAGGGAGTTTGGGTTGGATGCCTCACCAGTACAAGGAATACTTGTATTTCTTTCTTGTTTTCTTTATGAAGGAGGCATAAGAGATTGGGGAGGCATAACAATGATGTGAGAGTCTAAGGGGTACTTAAGGGAGGCATAAAAGTATGTAGGGGATTTGAGATATGCATTGGATGCTCTAAGGTGGACATTCATTCCCATTGGGAGACATAAGTGGCCTCCCATAGGTCTTGCACCATTTGGATTTTATTCTAAGCCTTTTTTTTTTTTTTGGTTCTTCTTTCTTGTGTTGTTGTTGAGTTGAATGTGGTTGAAATGGTTGTGAAATATTTGTTAGTGTTGTGGAATCTTGTTATAACCATGTGTTGGAATTATCTCCCATAGTAATATGGTTGGGACTCGGGGTCAATGGAGGGGATGGCTTCTCCTCCGCATTGGATATTTTTGTTGGGTGTAGAGTGTTGCTCTCCCCATTCTGTTGTGAATCAATAAAATCATGAAGGAGCTCTCTTATTGGTATTATGAAGCTTGGAGCTTTTGGTGGAGTCCCTAAGAAAATTCTTCTTGTAATAAAACTTCCTTAGTGTTTTTTCCCACTTAGAGTGGAGGAACTTGTAATATTGCATTCCATTTTAGCTCATATTCTAGTATGATTTTTCCACTTCAAGTTGAGGGCATTGTGTTGATCTTGTGAAGGAATGTTCATTACCTTTGTTTGAAATTTGTAGTGTAGTAAAATAAAGTTGCATTGAAACAATTGGTATTAAAGTTGTATTGTATGTTGAAAGAAACAAAAAAAAGAAAAAAAAATTGTGTTGTAAAAAGTTAGATTTATGAAATGGAAAAGAAAATTCATTGTGTTTGTTTGAAAGTTGCAGTGTAGGAGAGGAAAGTTGTCTTCATTGTTGTATTTGTATTATTAGAGAGGAGAAGGAAGAAATATTAAAGTTCATACAATACTCAAAGGCATGTACTGAAGTAAGTTGTATTGATTCATTTTCATGTAGTGGAGGAAATATATTTTAAAACCTTATTTCCAATAGATGGAAATTGCTTAAGTTTTAATTAGTCTTGGAATAGGCCAATGAAGTAATCTAAGTCCTAACTTTAGTATGTTATCCTCATTTAAAAGTTATTGTAAATCTACTACAATTAGTTAAGGGAAATGAAATGAAATTCTCCTTTCCTCCTATATAATGTTCACTAAATGGACTAGAAGAGAAAGTATTAATGCAAGCTTTTAACTTGCCCATACTACTAGCTACATTTCACCTTCATGTTGATAGCAATGCTAATTTCCTAAACCTTATTAATAATAAAACATTGCTAATAGTGAAAGTTTTACAAATAAGATAATATAATAATACCAATATACTATTAATATTAGCATATTCAATATAAAAAAAATTACTCTATTGTAAGCCATAGTCAAAAGAAATAATATCAATATTACAATATGATATATATATATATATATATATATATATATATATATATATATATATATATATATATATATATATATATATATATAATAAAACAAGATTTTATTAACTTTGAAACTTATTCTAAAAAAAAAAGGTTGGTTATGGTTAGCCACGACCTATGCATTAGGGCCTATGATTTTAAAATGGGGTGGGTGGGGTGTTGAATACCCCACCCCATTCTTTTAATTTAATAAACTCCAAACTATGGGTTATAACCCACCTAAATCTAACCCCACCCCTACACCACTAATTACCATATAAAGATTATCTATGGGCATATTACCCACCTGCGCCTTTGTATTTTTGTTGTCATGGTCTCCATATTTTTGGGTTAGTCGTGGCCTCTTCCCTCTATGCATGGATATATATTAGTATTTTTGAAATAAAATAAAATAAAATCAAAATATTAGTATTTTCGGGATTATTCAATAAAGAATAGTTATATATATATATATATATATATATATATAAATAATAATAAACAATATATATACATATACATACATACATACATACATACATATATATGTATGTATGTATGTATGTATATATGTATGTAAATCACACCTCAAATTTGACTATATCCTTAAAATGGAAAATACCTATATACCCTTTTGGGTAAATATAATCAAAATACAAGTGAAATAATTTAAACCAATACTTTGAAACCCTAAATGAGGGTATACACAAAATAAGAAAAAAGAAAACTTTGAAGCCTCTTCAAAATCTTGAATGGCTTTCAAAGGCTTTTCATCCTCCTTCATTAACACGTAACACAAAATAAAAACAATGAGACAAATGAAATGAGAAAGGAGACTTCATAAGGATGTTTTAGGGTTGGTTACCCTTTTTCCACATCAAGGGACCAAATTGAATCCATCCAAGGGATGAGATTCATCCCTACAAAAAGTAGGTGGAGAGTGGGTGAATAGAAATTGCCCTTTTAATTTAAATGTTTTAATTTCAAAATATGGGTTGACTTTTTAAGGGGTCACTTTATGGGGTAATGAAGGTTTTATTATTCCAAGCCCAACTTTTAATATAGGACCTTGCTAATTGTTTCAACATGGTAGAAATTAAATAACCTTAGTATTTAATTTCATTGGCCACTTTTACCCTTGACACCCCATGGGGGAATATTCAACTTAGTAGGAATTAATTTATTATTTAAATAAATCCTTAGGGAGATTAAACTTGCTTAGTCAAAACAATGTACTAAAGCATACTGTAGATTTTAAATATTGTGTTATCATGGAATATTATTTTTATTTGGGTCATCACCTTAGAGACATTAATATGGCAACTATCGCTTTGAAAACTTTTGTGGGCACGCTTATAAAAAAATTCTTTAACTTTTCCAAACTAAACTTAGATTGTTCTTGGGTCTCATGCAAGTGTTATTAGCGGGCGTTACAATTGTATCGATCCATGGATTCAAATCTTGAACCCTGGGCACACAAGAAAATGTGAGACACGAACATTGAACCTAGTATAATATTAAGCCTAGCACAATACTAAACCTAGAAAACAACTTGTCTGAAAATTTTTATATTTTAGTAAATATAGAAAACTGGAGTAAAACCTTGAATGATGAACTAACTCTCACCTTAGTCTCAGTGAAGGAGGCGCAGATCATATGAGGGTTCCTTTAACATAGACCTAGATATACCACCTCTAGAGCAGCCGGTCAGTAGCACCATTCTACCCCAAATTGTACAGATGCTTCATGATGTCAATGTCATTATATGCGAAGGGTCCTTAAGAGGACGATCAACCATACATGATAAGGAGCCATCCGTTTAGGATTATACATCTTTGACACATCGAGGAGGATAGGGAAAGAAATCCCGTGTGGAGTCACCCGGAGTAGAGTCACCGCAGAGGGGATAGGTAGACAGGATTTCGGGACACGGAGATAGGTCTCAGAGTCCTAGACCTAGGGATAAGCATGCAAAGAGGCCTAGGGGTCACTAGTCAATAGTTGTAAACCATATCAAGGATATCCTAAAGCTATGACCATCTAACTATTCTAGAGATACAGTGGATTTCAAGCGAGAGGCACGGTTGGTGAGCTTGACTGGTTACTTCAAGCTCTGCCCTTGTACTAGCAACATGAAGAATCATGTTGCAATCCATCTTCTGAGGGATGGAGCCGGTGTCTGGTGGAGGACCAAGGAGAAGAAGTTCCAATTGATTCGAGAGATGGTTACCTTAGAGCTCTTTGAGGAATGGTTCAGGAGCAGTGTACTTATCCTAGAGGTTTATTTAGCGGTGTATAGACAGAGTTCCATGACCTCCATTAGGCATCTATGACTCGTACTTGAGTATGAGAGTTGATTTCTTGACCTACTCTAGTATGTCGACTATATTTAGGATGAGCAGTACATATTCACATGTTCATTATGGGCTTGAGTTTGGATTTGGGTGGTGAGGTGTGCATTCACTACCCACGACCTTAGCAAAGGCCGTGGAGAAGTTCTATATTACGAGGAAACACGATGAAAGACACAACGAGCTAGGGATATATTTTGGAGCCGCATCTAGCATATACAGGATAGCAGATCAAGAGGGTCAGTTCCTCCTCCTCGTGGTGGACAAGGTTTAGTGCGGTCGTATTTCATGCCACCATAACATCCACCATAAGTAAGTAGAACACCCGACCACCATTCGACCTACTTAGAGGTTCGACACACAGAGAGAGATGGAGTAAGGGGCCTCCTCGTAGGTGTCCCATTAGGACATAGGGTGCACTAAGAGCATATCGGTAGGAGCTCTCTAGTAGAGACCTCGTAGTCCATTGGCTTTGGATCATCAGATCCACACTCAAACCTCGAGAGTACCGATTTACCGAACCGCATCTCACTGGAGAGGACCAGGAAGTTGTTATGGTTGTGACATTATTAGATATCACCGGAGATATTTCCCATATAACCCTAGCAACAAGGGTAAGATGCATATTTGAGCCTACTCTTAGAGATATGGTATGGAGCCATCCTATCTACGGAGCGGTCGAGAATCGCCATGCCTGAGCACTAGAGTACCGTGATAGAGATGAAAGGTAGTATTGGTGGTATTTCCACCTCTATATTATTTGATTTTGGTTCATCTAATTCTTTTATTGCACCATCCTTAGTAGAGCGTTGCAGGTTGGTGGCAGTTAGGAAGGGTCTTAGTTAGGACGTTGAAATGGATTACGAGCCAAAATATTTGTAGACTCCTTAATAAAGGAGTGTGTAGTGGATTTGGTACCCTTCACCACTACCTCATATCTTTGAATCCTTTCATTAGGGTTGTATGGTGTCATCTTGGGCATGGACTCGTTGTCTACACACAGAGCTAGAGTAGATTGTTACCATAAGACTATTGGTTGTTCAGATGATCTTGGGGTTGTGTCAGTGATAGCAAGAGTTAGGAGGCATGTTTCTATTCACACCATTTTTGCTATGCGGCTTAAGTGGTGTGTGCGATGCGGGGTTATCGGATGTATACTGTTATTATGGTTAGTGACAGAGATGTGAGGATGAGTCTAGTGGACAATCCCTTGATTACCATCCTATCTTGAGTGACTTTGTTGATGTTTTTATAGGGGAGCTATCAGGGTTACCACCCCCATGTGAGATATAATTTCACATAGATTTGGTTCTGGGAGCAGAGCCTATCTCACGAGCACCATATCGATGACTACCTAGAGCTCTATGAGCTCAAGTTACAGCTTGAGGGCCTTCTGGAGAAGGGCCTAATCCATCCTAGTGTATCCCCTTGGGGTGCACCAATGATTTTTGTATAGAAGAATGAAGGATCTCTGTTGTTGTGTATTGATTACCGCTAGTTAAACAAAGTAACAATTAAGAATCATTACCCCCTTCTATGCATTGATGATTTATTTGATTAGATGAAGGGGGCCAAAGTTTTCTCCAAGATATATCTTAATTTACGTTATCATCAGTTGAGGATCATGGAGGCAGATATTGATAAGACCGCCTTCCGTATGAGATGTGGCCATTACGAGTTCACCATAGTTTTGTTTGGTTTGACAAATGCCCCCACAGTGTTTATGAGTTTGATGAATGGGGTATTCAGGAACTTTTGGATTTATTTGTGTTCATATTCCTTGATGAAATTTTGATTTACTCATGTACAAGTGAGGATCACGAGGAGCACCTTTGCCGAGTTCTTCGGTGTCTTCATGATCAACATCTTTATGGGAACCTGGAGAAGTGTGCATTCTTTCAGATAGAGGTGCGATATTTTGGCCACATCATTTCTCGGGAATGTATCGTAGTTGATCCTTCCAAGATTCAATCCATCATGGATTGGATAGGACCCACTAGTGTGACTAAGGTGCAAAACTTCATGGGTTTGGCAGATATTACATGGGATTTGTTTAGGACTTCTCTCGATTGCTTACCCCATCACTTCCCTTCAATGGAAAGGGAAGAAGTTTGTTTGCTTAGACAGATGTGTGCGAGGCCTTTAGGAAACGAAGGAATGACTCATAATAGTGCCTATTCTAGTAGTGCCGATCGTTAGGGTGAGTTCTACATTTGCACAAACACTTCATTTGCGAGGGCTTAGAGGTGTGTTGATGTAGGAGGGTAGAGTAGTGGATTTTGAGTCTCACAAACCTAAGGATTATAAGATCAATTATCTAAATCATGATCTTGGTGTTGTGGCAATTTTCCACGCCTTAGTATGATGGAGACACTTCCTTCTTCACCAAATATTTACACTCAAGACTGATCACTTGAATCTTCGCCACCTCTTCACACAGCCTAATCTCAACACTCGTCAGTGGCATTGGATGGAGTTGCTTTGTGAGTACGATATACAAATAGGGCATGTGAAAGGGAAGGAGAATGTGGTTGCAGAGATGACTTGAGAAGACAAAGACATATAGTTAGGGCCACTTCATTTGGCATAGATTTATGGAGTAGGATATTACAACAACTTCCTCTTGACAGCTTCTACCTTATAGCCGGGAAATATTGAGTCTCAGAGACCCCTTGAGGGGAATTTTGATGGATTCTCATTAGATACAAATGGCCTTCTCGACACCAAGGTCAAATTTATGTTGCTAGAGATGGAGTCTTGAGATAGGATATTTTGACAGAGACTCATCATGCACCCTATTCAGCCCATCCCAGGGTGAAGAAGATGCACGCCACTTTAAGACAGGTTGTACCATTGGATGGGCTTTGGAGGGACGTGGCTTAGTTTGTATCACTCTATTTAGAGTGTCAAAGGTGAAGGTTGAGCATCGTATCCATATGGCCTTCTCTTTCCTCACGTTATACCGGAGAGGAAGTGGGACACCATTTCCATGTACTTGATTGTTGGCTTACCAACGTCAAGATACCACCATGATGCCATTATGGTCAGAGTGGATAAATTGACGGAGGTGAATCACTTTTATTCGGTGAAGACCACCTTCATTGCTAGTGCGGGCACGGGTATATCTTGATGAGATCGTCAAGTTACATGGGATTATGTAGAAAATCATTTGTGACCGTGACCCCTTATACACTTCCCACTTCTAGACTACCATATAGCATGCCCTTAGGATGAAGATCAATTTCAGCATAGCGTATCACCCTGAGAAAGATGGATAGACTAAGCGGGTGAATAATATTTTGGAGGACATGCTTAGGATGTACGTCATGGATCACCAGTCGAGATGGGAGGAGTACCTATACTTAGTGGATTTTGCCTACAATAATAGTTTTCAGAGCTTCATAGGCATGGCTCCTTTTCATGCATTATATGGCGAGAGAGTGAAGGACACCTCTTAGATGCGACAAGTTAGAGGGGGGTTTCTCTTGGGCCATCATTACTACAGGACATGGAGCAGTAGGTTGTTATGATCAAGTAGAGATTGCAGGAGGCACATGACCGGAAGAAGAAGTATGTAGATCAACATAGGAAAGATCATAGTTTTGATGTTGGCATGAAGGTGTTCCTTCGTGTCAAGCCACATAAGAGCCCTATCCATTATGGAAAAGGTTCTAAGTTAGCTCCTAGATTTGTGGCTCCCTTTGAGATCTTGGATCGTAATAGCCCTTTGCCTAGTGTCTAGCATTACCACCTAACTTGTCTTGCATCCATGATATGTTTCATGTTTCGTGCTTAGGATATATATTTCAAATCCTTCTCACGTGCTAGATTGGACCACATTGCAGGTGCAAAATCAGGGGTAGGTGATGGTGGAGCCCATCTAGATTATAAAACGCAAGGACCCTAGGCCTTCAAGACAGAGATATTGACCAAGTTTGAGTCCAAAGGACAAGTACGATGAGACTACTACTAGATGGGAGGATGCTACATTGCTATGAGTTTAGTTTCCACACTGTTCCAGTGACTTCCAGGAGGAAGTCGAGTCTAAGGGGAAGGAGGTGCAGTAACCACTTCCCTTTGACACCTTCCTGATTATTGATTTCCATACTATCGAATACGCTTATGGATATATCGTAGCGTTTTGATTTAGCATGATACTAGATGTTAGAGATCTTTGGACTATTATTGATTTTGGCTCATATATGATGCATTTGGATTATTAGAGACATTTTTATAGTGATTTTGATATAGTGTTGACATGGTTATATATATATATATATATATATATATATATATATACTTTTGACATGTGATATATTCCATCATATTGAGTAGACTTGTGATAATTGAAGCAACGTTGTGATCATTTTGACATGAATGAAACATTGGATAGAAATGTTGCTAGAAATTGTAAATGATATCATAATTACATGCATGATATTTTATTCATATATAGATGATTGTATATTTATATTTTATATGTTATCATAGATGTTTTTAATGTGGCCATGAAGCCAAAGGAGGTATTTATGTGTTTTGCAGGTAAAATTATTTACAACAAACATCAAGGGGATTGGAGACGAACCACATTGGAATTCTAGATGAATTCAACAAGGGTCACCATGGCAACATGTAATTGTGTTAGTGTGTTTGAATTAGGGGAAATTGTTACCAAGGGTTCATGTGTTGTCTTTTATTTCAATTTCCCTTTATTGATGTTAGTATGTGTTTCTTTTTGTGATGTAATTTACTTGTTTTAATTAACTAGATTTTGATGTATGTATTTTACCCTTTATTATTAATGGGTTGTAGTGTCTTATTAAAGTTAATAAATCTTGTCCTAAACTAATTAAATATTTGACCAAAGTAATGTATTTATTAGAGAATATTTCTCTTGGATTTTAGGTTGTAAGTTGAGTGCTTTGGAATCTTGAGTGTTGTACACTCTACCTGTTCATGGAAATTCAAATTTGGACTTAGCGGCAAAATTTCAAAGCTTGTGGGACAAGTAAAACTTATCCCACAGCTCTTAAATTTCTATGCCAACCCTACCTATTGATTTGGGGTTCAAAACTAGACCCCACTAGGTGTTTTGGGAAGATAAAAAGGAACAATATTTATTGCACTTCCTTTCTTATAATTAATTTTGTCCTTAGGGGGTGTGGCCTTAGATTGTGTGTGTAAGTAAAATGACATTTATTCAACCACTTATTAATTTTGCTTTGCAATATGAGGTTAACTAAGGTGATGTGGAGTGGAGAGGAAATGAGGTGACATCCTACTTGCAGCCACATTATCCTCCTCTCTCCCTTTTCTATTTATTGAAATTCTATTGCTTGTTTGGGGGTTACTTCATTACTTTTGCTCTTGCATTTTTCAAGATTTAGAGGATTGTGAGTGCTTGTGGATTGTTGGAGCTTTTGGAATCTTGCTTGGTTTTGAGGAGCATGTTTTTTACTCTTGGAACAAGCTCTACTATGAAAAGGTAGAGCTTTACCTTGCTTATGTTATGCTTTATTTTGCGTTTATATGCTTGTGTTGAGTATTGTTTTCTTTGGAATGCTTGTTGGGTGTGGGTAGATAGCATATGTTTTGAGTAGGAGACTATGGGGAGATTTTATGTAGGGAAACATAAGAGTTTACCCTTTTATTGGAGGGAGTATGGGTTGGATGCCCCACCTTGTACAAGGAATGCTTTCATTTCTTTCTTGTTTCTTTTATGAGGGAGGCATAAGAGATTGGGAAAGGCATAAGAGTATGTGGGAGGTATAAGGGGTAATTGAGGGAGGCATAAGAGTATGTAGGGGATTTGAGATATGCATTGAAGGCTTTAAGGTGGGCATCCATTCCCATTGGGAGGCATAAGTGGCTTTCCCATAGGTCTTGCTCCTTTGGCTTTCAGTCTAAGCCTTGCTTTTTGTTGTTTTGTTGTTTTTCTTTCTTGCGTTGTTGTTGAGTTGAATTTGGTTAAAATGGTTTGGAAATATTTTTTTGTGTTGTTGAATCTTTTTTTGCCATGTGTTTGAATTCTCTCCGTTGTAATGTGGTTGGGGCTCGGGAGCCAAAGGAGACAATGGCTTCTCCTCCTCATTGGATATTTTCGTTGGGTGGAGAGTGTTTCCTCTCCCCCATTTTGTTGTGAATCAAGAAAATAACGAATGGAATCTCTTGTTTGTATTGTGAAGCTTGGAGCTTTTGGTGGAGTCCCTAAGAAAATCCTTCTTGTAATAAAACTTCCTTAGTGTTTTTCCCACATAGAGTGGAGGAACTTGTAATATTGCATTCCATTTTAGCTCATATTCTTGTATGATTTTTCCACTTCAAGTGGAGGACATTGTGTTGAACTTTTAAAGGAAAGTTCATTACCTTTGTTTAAAAGTTGTAGTGTAGGAAAGGAAATTTGCAGTCAAACAATTGTTATTAAAGTTGTATGATATGAATTGAATGAAAAAAAAAAAAAAAAGATTTTTTTGTAAAGTTAGTTTTCAGAAACGGAAAAGAAAGTTCATTACCTTTGTTTGAAAGTTGTAGTGTAGGAGAGGAAAGTTGTCTTCATTATTGTATTTGTATTATTAGAGAGGAGAAGGAAGAAATATTAAAGTTAATACATTACTCAAAGGAATGTAGTGAAGTAAGTTGTATTGATTCATTTTCATGTAGTGGAGGAAATATATTTTAAAACCTTATTTCCAATAGATGGAAATTACTTAAGTTTTAATTAGTCTTGGAATAGGCCAATGAATTAATCTAAGTCCTAACTTTAGTATGTTATCCTCATTTAAAATTTATTGTAAATCTACTACAACTAGTTAAGGGAAATGAAATGAAATTCTCCTTTCCTCCTATATAATGTTCACTAAATGGACTAGAAGAGAAAGTATTAATGCAAGCTTTTAACTTGCCCATACTACTAGCTACATTTCACCTTCATGTTTATAGAAATGCTAATTTCCTAAACCTTATTGATAGTAAAACATTGCTAATAGTGAATTTTTTTACAAATAAGATAAAATAATAATACCAATATACTATTAATATTAGTATATTCAATATAAAAATACTCTATTGTAACCCAAAGTCAAAAGAAATAATACCAATATTACAATATATATAAACATACTTATATGTATTGAATAAAGAGGATTTTATTAAGTTTGAAACTTATTCAAAATAAAAAGGTCGGTTATGGTTGGCCGAATTTATGCATTAGGGTCTATGATTTTAAAGTGGGGTGGGTGGGGTCCACTACCCCACCCCCATTTTTTCAATTTATTAAACTCGAAAGTATGGGTTATAACCCACCTAAATCTATTTATGAGGGGGCATAAGAGATTGGGAAAGCCATAAGAGTATTTGGGAGGTATAAGGGGTACTTGAAGGAGGCATAAGAGTATGTAGGGGATTTGAGATATGCATTGAAGGCTTTAAGGTGGGCATCCATTCCCATTGGGAGGCATAAGTGCCTTTCCCATAGGTCTTGTTCCTTTGGCTTTCAGTCCCAAGCCTTGTTTTTTGTTGTTTTGTTGTTTTTCTTTCTTACATTGTTGTTGAGTTAAATTTGGTGAAAATGGTTTTGAAATATTTGTTTGTGTTGTTGAAGCATGTTGTTCCCATGTGTTTGAATTATCTCCCATTGTAATGTGGTTGGGGCTCAGAGCCAATGAAGACAATGGCTTCTCCTCCTCATTGGATATTTTTTTGGGTGGAGAGTGTTTCCTCTCCCCCATTTTGTTGTGAATCAATCAAATCATGAATGGAATCTCTTGTTGGTATTGTGAAGCTTGGAGCTTTTGGTGGAGTCCCTAAGAAAATCCTTTTTGTAATAAAACTTTCTTAGTGTTTTTCCCACATAGAGCGGAGGAACTTGTAATATTGCATTCCATTTTAGCTCAAATTCTTATATGATTTTTCCACTTCAAGTGGAGGGAATTGTGTTTATCTTTTGAAGGAAAGTTCATTACCTTTGTTTAAAAGTTGTAGTGTCGGAAAGGAAATTTGCAGTCAAACAATTGTTATTAAAGTTGTATGACAAATTTTATGAAACAAAAAAAGAAGAAGAAAGATTTTTGTTGTAAAGTTAGTTTTCAGAAATGGAAAAGAAAGTTCATTACCTTTGTTTGAAAGTTGTAGTGTAGGAAAGAAAAGTTGTCTTCATTATTGTATTTGTATTATTAGAGAGGAGAAGGAAGAAATATTAAAGTTCGTACATTACTGAAAGGCATGTAGTTAAGTAAGTTGTATTGATTCATTTTCATGTAGTGATGGAAATATATTTTAAAACCTTATTTCCAATAGATGGAAATTACTTAAGTTTCAATTAGTCTTGGAATAGGCGTTGTTGTTAAGTGTAATTTGGTTAAA
This sequence comes from Taxus wallichiana var. yunnanensis, assembly GCA_018340775.1. NCBI lineage: Eukaryota > Viridiplantae > Streptophyta > Pinopsida > Cupressales > Taxaceae > Taxus > Taxus wallichiana. The sequence goes on from CM031240.1 coordinate 307,947,851, forward strand.
ATGGTTTTGAAATATTTGTTTGTGTTGTTGAAGTTTGTTGTTTCCATGTGTTTGAATTATCTCCCATTTTAATGTGGTTGGGGTTCAGGATCCAATGGAGACAATGGCTTTTCCTCCTCATTGGATATTTTTTTGGGTGGAGAGTGTTTCCTCTCCCCCATTTTGTTGTGAATCAAGAAAATCATGAATGGAATCTCTTTTGGTATTGTGAAGCTTGGAGCTTTTGGTGGAGTCCCTAAGAAAATCCTTTCTGTAATAAAACTTCCTTAGTGTTTTTCCCACATAGAGTTGAGGAACTTGTAATATTGCATTCCATTTTAGCTCATATTCTTATATGATTTTTCCACTTCAAGTGGAGGGCATTCTGCTTATCTTTTGAAGGAAAGTTCATTAGCTTTGTTTAAGAATTTTAGTGTAGGAAAGGAAATTTGCATCAAACAATTGTTCTTAAAGTTGTATGATATGCTGAATGAAACAAAAACAAGAAGAAATATTTGTGTTGTAAAGTTAGTTTTGTGAAATGGAAAAGAAAGTTCATTACCTTTGTTTGAAAGTTGTATTGTAGGAAAGGAAAGTTGTCTTGATAATTGTATTTGTATTATTAGAGAGGACAAGGATAAATATTAAAGTTCATACATTACTCAAAGGCATGTAGTGAAGTAAGTTGTATTGATTCATTTTCATGTAGTGGAGGAAATATATTTTAAAACCTTATTTCAATAGATGGAAATTACTTAAGTTTTAATTAGTCTTGGAATAGGACAATTAAGTAATCTATGTCCTCACTTTAGTATAGTATCCTCATTTAAAAGTAATTGTAAATCTACTATAATTAGTTAAGGGAAATGAAATGAAATTCTCCTTTCCTCCTACATAATGTTCACTAAATGGACTAGAAGAGAAATTATTAATGCAAGGTTTTAACTTACGATACTTTGCTAGCTACATTTAACCTTCATGTTGATAGAAATGCTAATTTCCTAAACCTTACATGATACTAAAACATTGCTAATAGTGAGATTTTTACAAATATGAAAATATAATAATACCAATATACTATTAATATTAGCATATTCAATTTTAAAAAATACTCTATTGAACTCCAAAGTCAAAAGAAATAATTTCAATATTACAATATATATAAACATATTTATATGTATTTAATAAAACTAGATTTTATTAAGTTTAAAACTTATTCAAAATAAAAAGGTCAGCTTATGGTTGGCCACAACTGCATGCATTAGGGTCTATGATTTTAAAGTGGGTTGGGTGGGGTCAACTACACCACCCCCATTCTTTTAATTTATTAAACTCCAAACTATGGGTTATAACCCACCTAAATCTATTTATGCGGGAGGCATAAGAGATTGGGAAAGCCATAAGAGTATGGGGAGGTTTAAGGGTACTTGAGGGAGGCATAAGAGTATGTAGGGAATTTGAGATATGCATTGAATGCTTTAAGGTGCACATACATTCCCATTAGGAGGCATAAGTGGCTTTCCCATAGGTCTTGTTCCTTTGGCTTTGAGTCTAAGCCTTGTTTTTGTTGTTTTGTTGTTTTTCTTTCTTGCGTTGTTGTTGAGTTGAATTTGGTTAAAATGGTTTAAAAATATTTGTTTGTGTTGTTGAAGCTTGTTGTTGCCATGTGTTTGAATTATCTCCCATTGTAATGTGGTTGGGGTTCAGGATCCAATGGAGACAATGGCTTCTCCTCCTCATTGGATATTTTTGTTGGGTGGAGAGTGTTTCCCTCCCCCTTTTTGTTTTGTATCAAGAAAATCATGAATGGTATCTCTTTTTGGTATTGTGAAGCTTGGAGCTTTTGGTGGAGTCCTAAGAAATTCCTTTTGTAATAAAACTTCCTTAGCGTTTTTCCCAAATAGAGTGGAGGAACTTGTAATATTGCATTCCATTTTAGCTCATATTCTTATATGATTTTTCCACTTCAAGTGGAGGGAATTGTGTTTATCTTTTGAAGGAAAGTTCATTACCTTTCTTTAAAATTTTTAGTGTAGGAAAGGAAATTTGCAGTCAAACAATTGTTTTTAAAGTTGTATGATATGCTGAATGAAACAAAAAAACAAGAAGAAATATTTTTGTTGTAAAGTTAGTTTTCAGAAATGGAAAAGAAAGTTCATTACCTTAATTTGAAAGTTGTAGTGTAGGAGAGGAAAGTTGTCTTCATTATTGTATTTGTATTATTAGAGAGGATAAGGAAGAAATATTAAAGTTCATACATTACTCAAAGGCATGTAGTGAAGTAAGTTGTATTGATTCATTTTCATGTAGTGGAGGAAATATATTTTAAAACCTTATTTTCAATAAATGGAAATTACTTAAGTTTTATTTAGTCTTGGAATAGGCCAATGAAGTAATCTAAGTCCTAACTTTAGTATGTTATCCTCATTTAAAAGTTATTGTAAATCTACTACAATTAGTTAAGGGAAATGAAATGAAATTCTCCTTTCCTCCTATATAATGTTCACTAAATGGACTAGAAGAGAAATTATTAATGCAAGGTTTTAACTTACCCATACTGCTAGCTACATTTCACTTTCATGTTGATAGAAATGCTAATTTCCTAAACCTTATTGATACTAAAACATTGCTAATAGTGAAATGTTTACAAATAAGATAATATAATAATACCAACATACTATTAATATTAGCATATTTAATAAATAAAAATACTCTATTTGAACCCAAATCCAAAAGAAATAATATCAATATTACAGTATGTCGAAACATATTTATATGTATTGAATAAAACTAGATTTTATTAAGTTTAAAACTTATTCAAAATAAAAAAGTCACATTTATGGTTGCATGACCCATGCATTAGGTCTATGATTTTAAAGTGGGTTGGGTTGGGTCCACTACCCCACCCCATTCTTTTAATTTATTAAACTCCAAACTATGGGTTATAACCCACCTAAATCTATTTATGAGGAAGACATAAGAGATTGGGAAAGGCATAAGAGTATGTGGGAGATATAAGGAGTACTTGAGGGAGGCATAAGAGTATGTAGGGAATTTGAGGTATGCATTTAAGGCTTTAAGGTGGGCATCCATTCCCATTGGGAGGCATAAGTGGCTTTCCCATAGGTCTTGCTCCTTTGGCTTTGAGTCTAAACCTTTTTTTTGTTGTTTTGTTGTTTTTCTTTCTTGCGTTGTTGTTGAGTTGAATTTGGTTAAAATGGTTTTGAAATATGTGTTTGTGTTGTTGAAGCTTGTTGTTTCCATGTGTTTGAATTATCTCTCATTGTAATGTGGTTGGGGCTCGGATCCAATGGAGACAATGGTTTATCCTCCTCATTGATATTTTTGTTGGGTGGAGAATGTTTCCTCTCCCCCATTTTGTTGTGAATCAAGAAAATCATGAATGGAATCTATTTTTGGTATTGTGAATCTTGAGCTTTTGGTGGAGTCCCTAAGAAAATCCTTTTTGTAATAAAACTTCCTTAGTGTTTTTCCCACATAGAGTGGAGGAACTTGTAATATTGCATTCCATTTTAGCTCATATTCTTATACGATTTTTCCACTTCAAGAGGAGGGCATTGTGTTTATCTTTTGAAGGAAAGTTCATTACCTTTGTTTAAAAGTTTTAGTGTAGGAAAGGAAATTTGCAGTCAAACAATTGTTATTAAAGTTGTATGATATGTTGAATGAAACAAAAGAAGAAGAAGAAATATTTTTATTGTAAAGTTAGTTTTCAGAAATGGAAAAGAAAGTTCATTACCTTAATTTGAAAGTTGTAGTGTAGGAGAGGAAAGTTGTCTTCATTATTGTATTTGTAATATTAAAGAGGAGAAGGAAGAAATATTAAATTTCATACATTACTCAAAGGCATGTAGTGAAGTAAGGTGTATTGATTCATTTTATTGTAGTGGAGGAAATATATTTTAAGAGCTTATTTCCAATAGATGGAAATTACTTAAGTTTTAATTAGTTTTGGAATAGGCCAATTAAGTAATCTAAGTCCTCACTTTAGTATGGTATCCTCATTTAAAAGTTATTGTAAATCTACTACGATTAGTTAAGGAAATGTAATGAAATTCTCCTTTCCTCCTATATAATGTTCACTAAATGGACTAGAAGAGAAAATATTAATGCAAGGTTTTAACTTACCCATACTTGCTAGCTACATTTCACCTTCATGTTGATAGAAATGCTAATTTCCTAAACCTTATTAATAGTAAAACATTGCTAATAGTGATATTTTTACAAATAAGATAATATAATAATACCAATATACTATTAATATTAGCATATTCAACAAAAAAATACTCTATTGTAACCCAAAGTCAAAAGAAATAATATCAATATTACAGGTATATATAAACATATTTATATGTATTGAATAAAACTAGATTTTATTAAGTTTAAAACTTATTCAAAATAAAAAAGGTCAGTTATGGTTGGCGCTGAATTATGCATTAGGGTCTATGATTTTAAATTGGGTTGGTGGGGTCCACAACCCCACCCCCATTCTTTTAATTTTTTAAACTCCAAACTATGGGTTATAACCCACCTAAATATGTTTATGAGGGAGGCATAAGAGATTGGGAAAGGCATAATAGTATGTGGGAGGTATAAGGTGTACTTGAGGGAGGCATAAGAGTATGTAGGGGAATTTGAGATATGCATTTAAGGCTTTAAGGTGGGCATCCATTCCCATTGGGAGGCATAAGTGGCTTTCCCATAAGTCTTGCTCCTTTGGATTTTAGTCTAAGCCTTGTTTTTGTTGTTTTGTTGTTTTTCTTTCTTGCATTGTTGTTGAGTTGAATTTGGTTAAAATGGTTTTGAAATATTTGTTTGTGTTGTTGAATCTTGTTTTTGCCATGTGTTCGAATTCTCTCCTATTGTAATGTGGTTGGGGATCGGGATCGAATGGAGACAATGGCTTATCCTCCTCATTGGATATTTTTGTTGGGTGGAGAGTGTTTCCTCTCCCCCCATTTTTTTGTGAATCAAGAAAATCATGAATGGAATCTCTTTTGGTATTGTGAAGCTTGGAGCTTTTGGTGGACTCCTAAGAAAATCCTTTTTGTAATAAAACTTCCTTAGTGTTTTTCCACATAGAGTGGAGGAACTTGTAATATTGCATTCATTTTAGTTCATATTCTTATATGATATTTCCACTTCAAGTGGAGGGCATTGTGTTTCTCTTTTGAAAGAAATTTCATTACCTTTGTTTAAACTTTTAGTGTAGGAAAGGAAATTTGCAGTCAAACTATTGTTATTAAAGTTGTATGATATGAATTGAATGAAAAAAAAAAAAAGAAGAAAGATTTTTTTGTAAAGTTAGTTTTCAGAAATGGAAAAGAAAGTTCATTACCTTTGTTTGAAATTTCTAGTGTAGGAGAGGAAAGTTGTCTTCATTATTGTATTTGTATTATTAAAGAGGAGAAGGAAGAAATATTAAAGTTCATACATTACTCAAAGGCATGTAGTGAAGTAACTTTTATTGATTCATTTTCATGTAGTGGAGGAAATATATTTTAAAACCTTATTTCCAATAGATGGAAATTACTTAAGTTTTAATTAGTCTTGGAATAGGCCAATTAAGTAATCTAAGTCCTAACTTTAGTATGTTATCCTCATTTAAAAGTTATTGTAAATCTACTACAATTACTTAAGTGGAAATGAAATGAAATTCTAGTTTCCTCCTATATAATGTTCACTAAATGGACTAGAAGAGAAATTATTAATGCAAGGTTTTAACTTACACATACTGCTAGCTACATTTCACCTTCATGTTGATAGAAATGCTAATTTCCTAAACCTTATTCATAGTAAAACATTTCTAATAGTGAAATTTATACAAATAAGATAATATAATAATACCAATATACTATTAATATTAGCATATTCAATAAAAAAAAACTCTATTGTAACCCAAAGTCAAAAGAAATAATATCAATATTACATTATATATAAACATATTTATATGTATTGAATAAAACTAGATTTTATTAAGTTTAAACTTATTCAAAATAAAAAGGTCGGAGTTATGGTTGGCATTAGCCTATGCATTAGGTCTATGATTTTAAATTGGAGTGGGGGGTCCACTACCCCACCCCATTCTTTTAATTTTTTAAACTCCAAACTATGGGTTATAACCCACCTAAATATGTTTATGATGGATGCATAAGAGATTGGGAAAGGCATAAGAGTATGTGGGAGGTATAAAGGTACTTGAGGTAGGCATAAGAGTATGTAGGGAATTTGAGATATGCATTTAAGGCTTTAAGGTGGGCATCCATTCCCATTGGGAGACATAAGTGGGTTTCCCATAAGTCTTGCTCCTTTGATTTCAATCTAAGCCTTGTTTTTGTTGTTTTGTTGTTTTTCTTTCTTGCGTTGTTGTTGAGTTGAATTTTGTTAAAATGGTTTTGAAATATTTGTTTGTGTTGTTGAATCTTGTTGTTGCCATGTGTTTGAATTATCTCCCATTGTAATGTGGTTGGGGATCGGGATCGAATGGAGACAATGGCTTATCCTCCTCATTGGATATTTTTGTTGGGTGGAGAGTGTTTCCTCTCCCCCATTTTTTGAATCAAGAAAATCATGAATGGAATCTCTTTTTGGTATTGTGAAGCTTGGAGATTTTGGTGGACTCCTAAGAAAATCCTTTTTGTAATAAAACTTCCTTAGTGTTTTTCCCACATAGAGTGGAGGAACTTGTAATATTGCATTCATTTTAGCTCATATTCTTATATGATTTTTCCACTTCAAGTGGAGGGCATTGTGTTTCTCTTTTGAAGGAAACTTTCATTACCTTTGTTTAAACTTTTTAGTGTAGGAACGGAAATTTGCAGTCAAACTATTGTTATTAAAGTTGTATGATATGATTGAAAGAAAAAAAAAATAAGAAGAAAGATTTTTTTGTAAAGTTAGTTTTCAGAAATGGAAAAGAAATTCATTACCTTTGTTTGAAATTTGTAGTGTAGGAGAGGAAAGTTGTCTTCATTATTGTATTTGTATTATTAGAGAGGAGAAGGAAGAAATATTAAAGTTAATACATTACTCAAAGGCATGTAGTGAAGTAAGTTTTATTGATTCATTTTCATGTAGTGGAGGAAATATGTTTTAAAACCTTATTTCCAATAGATGGAAATTACTTAAGTTTCAATTAGTCTTGGAATAGGCCAATTAAGTAATCTAAGTCATCACTTTAGTATGGTATCCTCATTTAAAAGTTATTGTAAATCTACTACAATTAGTTAAGGAAATGAAATGAAATTCTCCTATCTCCTATATAATGTTCACTAAATGGACTAGAAGAGAAATTATTAATGCAAGGTTTTAACTTACCCATACTTGCTAGCTATATTTCACTTTCATGTTGATAGAAATGCTAATTTCCTAAACCTATTGATACTAAAACATTTCTAATAGTGAAATTTTTACAAATAAGATAATATAATAATGCCAATATACTATTAATATTATCATATTCAATTAAAAAAATACTCTATTGTAACCCAAAGTCAAAAGAAATAATATCAATATTACATTATATATAAACATATTTATATGTATTGAATAAAACTAGATTTTATTAAGTTTAAAACTTATTCAAAATAAAAAAGGTCGGTTATGGTTGGCCGTAGCCTATGCATTAGGGTCTATGATTTTAAAGTGGGTTGGGTGGGGTCACTACCCCACCCCCATTCTTTTAATTGATTAAACTCCAAACTATGGGTTATAACCCACCTAAATCTATTTATGAGGGAGGCATAAGAAATTGGGAAAGGCATAAGAGTATGTGGGAGGTATAAAGGGTACTTGAGGGAGGCATAAGAGTATGTAGGGAATTTGAGATATGAATTTAAGGCTTTAAGGTGGGAATCCATTACCATTGGGAGGCATAAGTGTCTTTCCCATAGCTCTTGCTCCTTTAGCTTTTAGTTTAAGCCTTGTTTTTGTTATTTTGTTGTTTTTTCTTTCTTGCGTTGTTGTTGAGTTAAATTTTGTTAAAATGGTTTTGAAATATTTGTTTGTGTTGTTGAATCTTGTTGTTTCCATGTGTTTGAATTATCTTCCATTGTAATGTGGTTGGGGCTTAGGATCCAGTGGAGACAATGGCTTATCCTCCTCATTGGATATTTTGTGGGTGGAGATTGTTTCCTCTCCCCCATTTTGTTGTGAATCAAGAAAATCATGAATGGAATCTCTTTTGGTATTGTGAAGCTTGGAGCTTTTGGTGGAGTCCCTAAGAAAATCCTTTTTGTAATAAAACTTCCTTAGTTTTTTCCCATATAGAGTGGAGGAACTTGTAATATTGCATTCCATTTTAGCTCATATTCTTATATGATTTTTCCACTTCAAGTGGAAGGCATTGTGTTTATCTTTTGAAGGAAAGTTTCATTACCTTTGTTTAAAAGTTTTAGTTTAGAAAGGAAATTTGCATAGTCAAACAATTGTTCTTAAAGTTGTATGATATACTGAATGAAACAAAAAAAGAAGAAGAAAGATTTTTGTTGTAAAATTAGTTTTCAGAAATGGAAATGAAAGTTCATTACCTTTGTTTGAAAGTTGTAGTGTAGGAGAGGAAAGTTGTCTTCATTATTTTATTTGTATTATTAGAGAGGAGAAGGAAGAAATATTAAAGTTCATACATTACTCAAAGGCATGTAGTGAAGTAAGTTTTATTGATTCATTTTCATGTAGTGGAGGAAATATATTTTAAAACCTTATTTCCAATAGATGGAAATTACTTAAGTTTTAATTAGTCTTGAATAGGCCAATTAAGTAATCTAAGTCCTAACTTTAGTATGGTATCCTCATTTAAAAGTTATTGTAAATCTACTACAATTAGTTAAGGGAAATGAAATGAAATTCTCCTTTCCTCCTATATAATGTTCACTAAATGGACTAGAAGAGAAATTATTAATGCAAGGTTTTAACTTACCCATACTTTGCTAGCTACATTTCACCTTCATGTTGATAGAAATGCTAATTTCCTAAACCTAATTGATATAAAACATTGTTAATAGTGAAATTTTTACAAATAAGATAATATAATAATACCAATATACTATTAATATTAGCATATTCAATATAAAAAAACTCTATTGTAACCCAAAGTCAAAATAAATAATATCAATATTATAATATATATAAACATATTTATATATATATATATATATATATGTGTGTGTGTAAATAAAACTAGATTTTATTAAGTTTGAAACTTATTCAAAATAAAAAAGGTCGGTTATGGTTGGCCAACCTATGTATTAAGGTCTATGATTTTGAAGTGGGGTGGGTGGGTCGACTACCCCACCCCCATTATTTTAATTTATTAAACTCCAAACTATGGGTTATAACCCACATAAATCTAACCCCCCTCCCTCTCCTCCCACCGCCTAGACTAATTACCATATGAAGATTATCTATGGGCATATTACCCACTGCGCATTGTATTTTTGTCATCACTGTCTGTATTTTTGGGCTACTACATACATACATACATACATACATATATATATATGTATATATCTATATGTATATATATATATATATATATATATCTATGTACATATATGTATATATACATATGCATATATATATATATATATATATATATATATATATATATATATATATAGATACATACATACATGCATACATATATACATGTGTGTGTGTGTGTACATATATATATATAATACATAAAAAAAGAAAATTAAAATATCATATTTTTGGGATTATTCAATAAAGAATAGTGAAATGTGTGTGTGTGTGTGTGTGTGTGTGTGTGTGTGTGTGTGTAAATCACACCTCAAATTTGACTATATTCTTAAAAGGGAAAATACCTATATACCCATTTGGGCAAATATAACCAAAGTACAAGTGAAAAAATTCAAACCAATACTTTGAAACCCTAAAGGGTATACATAAAATAAGAAAACAAGAACTTATAAGCCTCTTCACAAACTTGAATGGTTTTCAATGGTTTCCCATCCTCCTCCATTAACCTGCAAAACAAAATAGAAACAATGAGACAAATGAAATGAGAAAGGAGACTTCATAAGGATGTTTTAGGGTTGGTTACCCTTTTCCACATCAAGGGACCAAATTGAATCCATCCAAGGGATGAGATTCATCCCTACAAAAATTAGGTGGAGAGTGGGTGAGTGGAAAATTACCTTTTAATTTAAATGTTTTAATTTCAAAATATGGGTTGACTTTTTAAGGGGTCACTTTATGGGGTAATGAAGGGTCTATTATTCCAAACCCAACTTTTAATATGGGACCTTGCTAGTTGTTTCAACCTTATAGAAATTAAATAACCTTGGTATTTAATTTCATTGGCCACTTTTACCCTTGACACCCCATGGGGGATTATTCAACTTAGTAGGAATTAATTTATTATTTAAATAATCCTTAGGGAGATTAAACTTGCTTAGTCAAAACAATGTACTAAAGCATAATGTAGATTTTAAATATTGTGTTATCATGGAATATTATTTTATTTGAGTCATTGCCTTAGAGACATTAATGTGGCAACTATCATTTTTGAAAACTTTTGTGGGCACGCTTTTCAAAAAAATATTCCTTAATTTTTCTAACTAAAACTAGGTTGTTCTTGGGTCTTGTGTGAGTGTTTTTAGTCGGCGTTACATTATCGATTAGGTCCAACATTCAAACATATGATTTATTGAAAATTGAAAACAATGACAACAAGAGGTGCAATGTGATGGGATGACCTTGTAAAAAAATTCAATTTTAAATTTTATGTTCATTTCGAACCACTTTAAAGGTTTTTATTTTCAATTGCAAAGTCTATTGGAAAGTATTAATATCTTGTGTATATAGTATAGTTTGGAACCCATTTAGTTTAAACAAGGTCTGTCCCAGGACAAGCTATGGCACAAGTATGCTAACTAGCTCTATATGGCTCAGTCTCCCGGACCAACACAAATGTTCAACTCGATTGATGTTAAGAGAGTCATAACATAAAATCTAATGGAATTATTAATGTGATGTATTAAAGTTAAATGTTATGTTGAGAATATTAAAATGGATATCTCTTAGTGTATTTCAAATAGATGTATTTAAGATATATCCACTAGTCTTGAAAGCTTCTAAGTTGCCATGACCAATATTTCTAGAAAAAAAAAATAGTTTAGTAGTACTCTAAAATCATGGTAAAAATAAAATCCAAAGAAGTATTATAGTCAACTATCTACGTAATGATTAAATAAAAAATTCATGCATGTACATATATTTAGGAATATGAATAGAATTCCAAAATAAATATTAAAGTCTTTATTTCATTAACATCAAGAGATGTCAAGGACATATTTAGAGGTTCCCATGAGTGACCATACGAATCTATTTAGTAGAAGCACTCCAACGAGACTCACACTTTGAAAAAAATGAGGAATCCATAAATGAAAACATATAAAAAAATTTTATTTAACCTCATCTAGGGATATCTGAGGTGTCATTTATACCCCTAGTAAGATGCACTCCGTGGCACCCCGTCTTACTCCCAACATACTTTCACTTCTCTATATACTCTTAAGGTTCCCAAAATACAATTCTTATTCCATTCATTTTTCTTCATCTTCGTCCATTGTTGAACACCCCTTTTATAATATCCAAGGGGTAGTTATAAATAACACAACATTTCATTATTTAATTAACTTATAGTTTCACACGATAATTTCTAATTCACCATTAAATTGTGTTGATTTATGATTTCTCAAGCAATCATTGTCTCTTCTACCACATCTTTCACAAGACAACATAACTTTGAATATTACTTTTAAGTAATCTTTTATTAACCCCTGTTTATTTCCACCACTTTACACATTTATTAATATGTGGATATTTATTCATGTAACATTCTTCCATTATAAATTTATATGTTGATTTTAGTAGCTCATGGGGTTATCTAAAACACATTCCAAAAGCAATAATGATTAGTTAAATAAACGTGGATATTGATCAACAATATATTTATACTTTTCTCAACATCATAGAAAAGTTCATTTTAGGTTTACTTACTTATTTCCTCTAGTTCTTTATTTTCTAGTTTTATTTAATCATTTCTTGAGGTTCAATTTTAAATTCGCAATTAGAATGAATATTAAAATTTTCCCAATCAATTACATGTTCAAAATTATAAAAATAATATTAGAAAAACCTAACATGGAAAACATTATGAAATCTAGATAATTCAAGAGGTAAAATAATTATATAAGATAAATCTCCTGTATTTTCCAAAATTTAAAATGGTATGCAAAAATCAGGTGAATGTTTTGCATATTTTCCTAATTTCAAGAAACTAAATTTGGGTTATTCTCTTAGAAAAAATTGATCACCAATTTCTAATGTTTTAGTAGATCATTTAGAATTATCCTTATTTTTTATCTGCATTGGGAAACTTTCATATTTTGTTAATATATTTCAATTATTTCAAGAATATTTTTAAAATCATTACTTTAAAACCAAGCGATTTGAACAGGGTCATATAATGAAAAGATGTATTACAATTTCTATAATTAAATGCTTCAAAAGGTGTCATTTTTATGGTAGAATGATACCCATTATTTTAAGAAAACTCAATAAAATGTATATAATCTTCCCATTTCTCGGGTCTTTCAGCAATATATATACATTCATAACCTATCCTCAATTACTCTAGTTAGTCCTTTGATTTTTCTATTTGATTCGGGATGATATATAGTAATATAACTTAAATTGGTTATTAGTTCATGAAAAAGAGATCTCCAAATAAAATCAATGAACTATGTTTCATGATCAAATACTAAGATCATGTGTTCCTTGTAACAAATTTTTTTTTTTTTTTTTTTTTGAAAAACATGATCTATATCAACTACGAGGATTTAAATTTCATATTGAAGAAATGAGCCATTTTTTTAATATATCAATTATAATTAAATTTTTATCATTGCCTTTACATGTTTGGAGAAAGCCCTTAGTAATTCTATATCTATAAATTACCATTTCCAAATTGGCTATATGGATAACGGATGGATATTTCTAGGCCGTTTACACTATTTTGGCTTGACCTTTATGTAATTCAGACATTATAGTACATATTTACTAATTTTGTTGTTTTATTTTGGGTCAAAAGTAGTTTTTCTTGATTGAAAGATAGGTCTTTTGAAAACCCGGATGAATGGTTATAGTTATATCCTGAGAGTCTCTTAAAATCTATCATTTTATATAAATTAGGTCTTGACCACAAATTTATCATTTATAAGACAAGAGTTCATTAGTTCCAAGTATATACGAAGTAAGACGATCATTCAAGTGTACATTAGATGTTTTATTGTGTAAATATTATCACAAGTCATGAAAGTAATTGTTTACATGTAAACAAGATTTAATGGTTTGTTCAAATATACCTCTTTCAACTTTTATAGAATTCACCTATCCAAATTTTCTATTTAAAACATTGAGGCTAGCCATTTTTTCTTACCTAGAACATATTGGATATCAAAATCATACTCAGTTATTAGCTCTACGCATCTCTGTTTCCTCATATTTAATAGAGGTTGAGTAAATATGTGTTGGAGACTTCTATGGTCATTTTAAAGTTAAATTTATATCCTAAAAGTCATGTTTCCATACATTAAGGGTGTGAACAATTCAAAGTAACTATAAATCTCAAGTTCAATAGGTTTTTTACCTAAAAGTAATTGTTTGGATCAATAATATATAAGCTTATTATCTTGCATAAGTAATCCTCTTATACCGACTCACAAGAATCTTGAATTGCAATAAAAGTTATCATGAAATAAAGAATACTTAGAATTGATGAAGTAGTCAAGAAATCATCTAATTTATTGATATTTTTATCACAATCTAAGGTTAAATTTTAAATTGTTTTTCCCTTTTAGTTAAGTATTTTAAAGAGTGGATAGTATAAGAATATTTTTAACAAACTTATGAATTGAATACTTATAATAATAGAAAACTTATAGCATTATGGGCATGTTTATGTATACACCATTAATGAATATATTTTATTTTTTAGGGGTAGGAGATATACCCTTTTATGATATAATGTTTCCTAAATATGATAGTAATTGTGTGAAAATTTTGTATTTACTTTATTTTGCATATAGTTGATTTTTTTTTCTTATATTACCTAGGAGAAGACCTAGCCTAACAAAAATACATTAGAACTAGCCTTAGATATAATCAATCATATATTCTCTCATTGGAAAGAATCTTAGCATGCATATGATGTGGGGAGAAAATATATTTTTTCCCATCTAGCCAATCATTAAAAACCTTATAATCAAGTATAGAAAAAAACCTAAATCCCTATACTATCAAAATTATCATCTAGTGGATACATTCTTATATAGAAATTTATTAAATATTATCTATGTGGCCATGTTTAATAAGACACCTTATTCACTTTGTCTATATTCATTTGAGCTCAAACATCATCTCTACATTTGAATCATCATCCTCTTTATCGTTCTACATGGAAAAGGGACAACAGGCGAGGGATTTCCACATTTTCTTCCTAGTGGTCGTGGAAACCTTGCATCTTAACTAGAGCTTCATGTCCCTTGAATACCACCGTGAGCAACATCACAAGATCCTATAAGTGAAAATACATGCACATCAATCTCTCCTCAACCTATGTACGCTTATAGTTAAGAATGAATTGCCACAAAGAATTGGAGAGGATATTTGCAAAATATAAACCTTATGCCATTTCAAACATGTTCTAGTAGCCAAGGGATTACTTAAGTTCAAGTATCAAATTCTTCAAGTACCTACAAGTTTTTACCTCTATAGAGACTGGGTTTTCATAATCCACCTACTCCCAACACAAAAAAAATTACTTTATCAAAAACATAGAAATATAAACATTACCTATTTCATTCTCCTCATAACCAATTTTTAGCCCTTCATAAATCATATTTTACTTGATCTAAATTTACATTAACCCCCTAAACCACCTAACCATTTCTAAATGATACCTAAGCCATTTTATCTTAGCCTCTTAACCTCCCCAACTTGCTTAACCTCTTCCCAACCATTTTTCCTTATCCTCGTACCCAAAAATCTTGTTTAATAATTTTTTTAACCACTTATAAATTTTTACTCGAGTTTCTTGGATTGTTGACGATTCTAAAAATTTCCAACAATTATAAATAGGAGTTTCAATTCATATTTCAGTAATCTTGAGAAACATTTCGGATGTCTATGCATTTCTTTATTCAAGATAAGTAGTGAAGCTCCACCACTCTAGTGATCTTCAATCCTAGACATCCATAACATAAAGTATCCTTAAGGATCTTAAATACATCAAAATTTGTATCTTTATATTCAACAATCTCCCTAGGTGATTATCAATAAACAACATCAACTTCTTTCATCATCCACAAGTGTTATAGTTTATCTATAATCTAAGGTACCCATTTTTCTTTTATGATTGCTTTTATCACATCAAAATTTACAAAATCATTCATTTGGAGATTTTTTTGTATCAACTTGTCATTTTTCAAGAAAACCTATATTTTCACAGAATCACCCATGATTCTCTTAAATCACTAGTGATTCCTTTTGAATCACTGCGATTATTTTTTCTCAACCCATTTTAATCAATCATAGTATTTTATCAACTTATATGTATGTCTTTGGATTTGACTTGGCTCTTAAGAGTATGTCTCTATTATAAAGGACTATTCCATTCCAATCGCATCCTATCACAAGTATAAATGACCTCCCGATCGTCCAACAACCTTTTATGTAGGAGCAATTTGTCATCCTACATGATATGAATTTGTGCTACATTGTAATCACACAGATATCAAGGACATAGAGGATCAAATTTATTTCCTCCATGAGATCCAACAAGAAACCACAGAATATTGGTACGATTATGTAGAAGATTTCCAGATATCCTCCAGCTTATCCTAGGCCACGTATAAGTGGAACATGAATTTAATTTCAATATTAAATTTTATCTCTATCATTATCATTTATCATTCTCTAAATGTATCATTATTATCAAAGGAATTAATTGTTTAAGAACAAGTTGACATCCTCCAAGGAAGTCCCTTTGGATTCGTGGAATTGTCCTTTTCTAAACATCTCATCATCCCATTTTATCTAATTCTTCTTGTTTAGGTGTCTTTGATCACATGTCTCTTCACTTGGTGAAAGGAGGAGTGTTTATCCACTACTACATTTGACCATCCCTATATTGTGACTATCACTATAGGTATTGTTAAACCCTGCCTTGTTTTGAGTTTTAGGTACTTTCCACACTTAATAACATAGACCTAAAATTTACCTAATACATTCCTGACACACCTGGTGGGACCCTGTCCCTTTCATTTTTCATTAAAACTTAACATGAATATTTTCAAGGCCATATTCTCATAATTGCTCTCAATTTTATAGAATTGTCTGAAATTTTGGTGAATACCCGTGATTCTTTTTCAAATCATCAACAATCTCTGTGGTCTTCTTTTGATTAATTATCAAGTCTACATTTAAGAATTTGTTTCCTCTTTTACTTTCCTATATTTAGCTAACCCTTGTAGGTTTTTCTCTTCTGGGGTATATGTTTTCCATAAAAAACACAAAAATTTGAAAAACAAAAAAAAGCAAATGAAAAATTACATGTACATCTTCTATGTGGTATTATTTTCTTTGCATTGCATCCATATTTTTCTTCATCAAACTAATATTTATTTTTAGGACTTAAAACGAGCCCTTCATGTGTTCTTGATCACTTAGTCTAATTAGGAAATTTATGAATTGCATTCACTTAATTTCCCTCACACACAACCAAACCACTATCACCAAAAACTTGCATAAAAAACACTCCTACCTAGGCATACCTACTTGGATTTCATCACTAAGACGACAAGCCATCTCGGTGTCTTAGTTGAGTAAAAAAATGTTGGTAGGAATTATATTGTCTACTCACCCGACACCCTTATTGTTGTGGGACCGTGAAGTGAGGAGGTAGGCCCCAATACCACACCTCATATCGAAACCAACAAATATTTGGGACTCATGTACTTTCGGTTATATCAAGGACACCAACCTTTAATATTTACAAAACCAACCATAGATTCCCATTTCCTTAGGACCCTATAATTCATTTTTCACATTTCATCCATACTAATTTAATCAAGATGATAAAAATTATCTTGTGTGACTTCCTTGATTTATTTTAATAAACTCGCTAGATTTAGTTTTCTTTTTTTTTATTTTTTTCTTTCATGGTGTCTACACGAAAACAAAACTCTAAAATGACTTTCTTGATTTATTTTAATAAACTCACTAGATTTAGTTTTCTTTTATTTTATTTTTTTCTTTCATGGTGTCTACATGACAACAAAACTCTAAAAATATTGTGGAACACTTCTAATAATAGTATCTAGAAAATATCCAAACATGTATTGATGGTGTTATACATATAATCGAACATCACCGACCGTCTTTATCTCCCCCAATACACAATAAAGATCCCACACAGCCTCCCAACAGTCAATTTTCTTCATCCAAAATCCTCAACCCTTCCAGTCCTAGATTCTTCAACATTGGGGATCTAATCTTCACCAATATTTTGGATTTAAACCTCATTTCCCTCAATGCTTGACCTATCTTTCCATGGTGTCCTCCTTCAACAAAACTCTACACCTGAAAAATTACCCCCTTTACCAATACTACATATGACTTCTCCGGCTTGTTGATTGTAACCATAAGTCAATCATCCAACAAGCCCATCCTTACCCCCCATCATTGTAAGTGAATCGAAACATCTAATTTATTGTGTCTTAAAATCCCATCATCACATTCAACCTCAATGTTGTATCCTCTCAGACACATCTAATACAAAATCATCATCTTCACTAGATCCCTCATTTGGCTTGTGCTCACCTCATAACAACACCAACATATACTCATCCACATTAATTAGTTTAGTCTCATCTATTATTAAAACTCCTCCTATAAGTTCAACATCTATCCCATTAAACATATCTCAACCTATCTCCTCTCAACAACCCATATCATCTATCCAAAATGTATTTATGTCTATCCCAACATCAACACCACCCATTAATACAAGTTCCATCTCTAATGTTCACAATCCCTCTTAAACACATCCATGTACATCCAATATCAGTATATTTAATCTTCAAAACCCATAGCCTCACAACCTACATACTATATTCCTATGAGTACCAATTTTAAAAATAATATTCCTTTTCCTTATTAGTCATACAAACAACCAATTCCATCTACATACAACCAACCCGATCCTTTGTCATGTACTCCCTAGCAACAACTATTACAAAATGACTCTTTTAGGCATTAATAAAAAAATTATAGCCTTAAATCTACTCTATCGGTCCCAAAACACATTATCCTACAAATAATTATGCAATGAACCCATCCACCCATCCATTCTATAGAAAGCATATCCTCTACACTGGGAACTTTCTCAATTCCTCAAATTATATAGCAAAGAATATACGCTTAGAATAGTATCCGGGCCTTCTGACATGCTTGTTACCTCATAACACATGACCAAAACATCATGTTGAGGACATTACCTATGTCCTTAGTTATACTTGCCTTAGATTGGTACTAAAACATTCCTTAGTATTCATTGTTCTCATTTTCTCAACTAGCACAACTTTTCTTATAATGCTTCTCAATTATCATTGTGTCTAAAATCATTATCACCGATCTATACGCCATCAAGAAATTTGAGGATGCATATATCACATATTTCGTCTCCCACCGGATGGGTATTATTAATCAATTTTCCTTTTCCCTCCCACATACCAAGTTAATAGAAATATTTTCTCGCTCTTGTACCAAACACATATCCTCCACATTACAAATCCAGTCTTTTTAAATGTTTGAGAAAGCCTTCACCGTGGCTCACAAATGCGAGCTTCACACTCTCTAAGACATAGAGTTAAAATTATATCAAAGAACTTGAAACTTGAGTCTTCGTTGAAATAATCTTCTCACCACGATAAATCTAAAACATTAGAAAATTTGGTTGTTATGAAGAATTCTTCCAAAGAACATTTGGCTTCCCAATGCACCCATCATTAATAAAATTACACACCTATCAAAGAACCTTATAGCATATATGTCCTTATCAAACTCTTAGCTACCAATAACATTACCCTTCCTCCCATCCACCCCATTGATACATCGATTTCAAAACACTCTCGATAGAGAAATGATTACCAGTAAATACCATAGGGTCAAAGGACAAGATATAAAAAGGTGACGTTCACTTAGAAATACCCTTCAATATCTCATCGATAGAGGGTGAGTTACAACCGGATAACCCAAACACACCTCCAAATCAAAATCTAATGCCATCCATTCTCATCATACTATCAACACAGGTCAAATATCAATCATATGTATCCTTAGAATCTAAGACATCCATCATAGAGTCACCATCCAAATCATCCACAAGTAGTTCCATAAAATAAAACAAATGAAACATCCATTACCCCTTTATTTCTACACCAAAATACCTATTCAACCAGTAAGTCCTCAAATATTGTCATTAAAAAGATTATAAATCCATCTACACCTATTACATCCCCTTCAACAAGAACTTCACAAGTTTCACAAAATACATGTCTTACAATATGTGAAAAGCTCTTATAATGACCATGTTAGTGAGTGTTATATATATAACCTTCAAAATCTCGTCACATGACCATACACCCCTTCATCTAAAAACGTGATTATCATATCGGTGACCATCAAACTTCTTCAAAACAAAACCTAACTCCTTTCCTTCAATTTTGGGGCCACAACGCTCATCAAAATTATCATTCACTATCACTATCAAAAATCACACCTCAATAGCCATTTAAAATTATCATAAAGAAAATGGTCCCTCCTCCATTTGGAGCATCAAAGGAATCATCACCTCCTTGGACCTCCACATCAAAAGAAAATTATGCATTGGTACTTAAAACTATTATTCAAAAATCCATCATAACATTACCTCCTCTTAAGCCATCTGGATATCAAGGGTGGAAGCCCTATTAGTACAACTTTGAAGCTTATTGTGATTACCATCATACTCAGGACATCATACGATGATTGAAAATCTCTTTATGTTATTATCAAAAGCCTTACTAATAAAGGCCTTCTCCCTCCAAATATAGAAAAATAAAAAACATCTCATCAGACATCTACAACCACTATATCTAATCATTTCCTCTATTCACATCCACTAGAAAGTGGGACTCTTATAAGAAATACCCTTTCCATAAAATTGACGCAGATGCATCACCATTAGAACACAAATCCATGAGCTTAAGAACGTCGATAAAAACAAGTCTAAAGTATATATCTCACTCACTCCCGATTCATATGATCTAACACCCTATATTAAGGCTATGGTATCCATCCTTGCCACTCCAAATATATAATCCACTACTCCTGTATAAAACATCATTATCAAACCACTCCACCAATCTCTAGTAAAAATTCCCTTTATGAGCTTATGTAGACTTCACCACAACATCAACAATCTATTATTGAAGAACTCTAGTCTATATCGGTACCCTCATGTGATCAACAACCTTTACAAACCTAGTCTCAGTACAATCAAAATGTCCCCTACCATCTCTTTTGAATGATCAAAATCCCATTGTTATAAGGAGAGGACAATGACCTCCCACTTTTATCACCACCCATATCAATGACACTCTCATTAAGAGGGTCGTGATCGAAAACAACACTAGAATTAACATCATATCATCACACTCCTTTGATCAAATTGAATTACCCAATACTATTTTTCCCTAGACACCACCATATTGTGAGATTTCATGATACTTTCATCCCAACATTGGACACTATTTTCTTACAAGCCAAAGTCGGTGTTAAAACCTCCATAAACTATTATATATAGTAGAAGGAGAGTTTTAATATAACATGCTCTTAGGCTAACCCCAGGTACACATTATGTATTGTATCCTATCGATATTCCATCGATGTATCAAAAATGAACATGAAGATAAAAATTTCATGGTCCCCAAAGATCCAAATCCTTTCAAGGCATGTCACATGACATATCATCTGAATGACATGATTTTTCCCAAATCAAAATTAGGAATGAAGCCTTAAGAATCTCATCCATTTCATCATCAAAACTACCAGATGACACTTTCTTCAATGACATTATGCAAATCCTTTCACTAGGGGAGTATTGTCTCCTTACACTTAATTAATTTATTACACCGAGACATATAGAAGACCTTAAAACAACCCATATATGAACTTAACATTGGATATGTTACCTCCTACACTAAACCACATTTTAAAATGAACCTTTTCTAGGAAGGGATCAATCACCATTCTCTACATCATACTAATCACCATCATGATAACCCATTTATATCAAACTTCAAATTATTGTATAACCAAGTCTTTGCACAAATGTATCTCCATCATTATGCCTGGAAAGGCTTCGGACTTGGATGTCATGAAGAATGCATCCACAACTTGATCCTTGACCATTCTCATAAACCACATGAAAAATATGGGTTAAGTTTTGAAAAACCATCCTCCGAGTCTTTAACTAGTGTCATGTCCACATCCATCTTAAAATTGGAACCATCTACACACAACAACCCCGTGGATACAAATGACACTATTTCCATCCCATCCAACCTTTTCTTATTCAATACTATCACTTAGGACTATTAAATTATCAATCTAGTCATGTTATTGAAACCCTTCCACTCATTTTTCCTAAAATAATAAAGGAGGATTCATCCAAAGTTGGCATTCTTCGATGTCGGGATGATAGGGCCATCCTCTTGAACATAGTAATAAAGGATCATTACTTTAAAATATCTTACCACCTGATACATCAAAAATTTGCAGCGAATCAACAATCAAAATTAATATATGAACTTTTGAGGATCCTCACATAGTTAAAATCGGCTAGTCTTTAGATTTTAAGTAGTTAAAATACTCTACCACCTTCTTATCCAAAGATAGTCAAGGCTTCGCATGGTCATATAGTGATATGCTAGGTATCAACCCCAACATTTTGGTTCACAATATCTTCACTTGTTTCCAGTATCAAGGAAGAGTTACAACATCTTCTCTCCATTAATTTTATCATACCCATTAACTATCCACAATGGGTGTTTAATGTAGTCCCTGTAATGAAGGCCTCAAGAAGGTTACACATTTACACCGAACTCCAAGACCTCAATCTCTCTTGTCCTAAAGATGACTTTCCCCTCCCAAACATTGATCATTGGTCAATCTAACCACCGCCATGAAATTTGTTCCCGTAAGGATGGATTCTCCGAGTAAACCAAATCCTCATCACCACCGATGACCAACACAAAATGTCCTTCATCAATCCTTGTGGAATTTTTTTGTTCTTGAGTAGTTCCCTTTAGACTTAAAAACATCACGGCCACTTATCAATATGTTATGACATACATCTTCCATGATTTTATCCACAAAACTATAAAAGACTATGTTGATCATTTTTGAGAAAAAAAAACAACATAAGGATCATCTCACCATCCTTGACACAATATTCACTCATCTTTTTAATACTTCCTTCATCTTAACCTTGCTAAATGTTTGTTTGGAGATACCATTTGTAAACTATTAGGGTTCATCGTGTCTATTTGGGGAATTAAAGTAGACCCCACCAATATCAAATCCATCATCAATATGCCTCATCCATCAAAATTAAAATAACTCCGCAGCCTTCAAGGTAAGATTCAATTTATCCGTCACTTTATCTCACAACTTTTGGATCACTGTAAGACATTTCATCACCTCCTTTGAAAGGATGTAAACTTTAAATGGGATCACAACTATCAAAAGGCCTTTGATGACCTCAAACAATACCTCCTATCACCACCTATGCTCACACCTCCACGTGAGGGGGATCCCTTCTACCTTTACATATCCACTACTAATCATTCCTTGGGTGCCATGCTCACTCATTGAGACAAGATGGGTCTTGAATAAGTAATTTACTATATAAGATGCATTATCCATGAATGTAAAACTCCTTTATATTGAAGCTAAAAAGTTGTGTTGTGCCTTTTACTTTACAACTTCCAAACTCCATCATTACCTACTTAATCACAAGACATATGTCATTACCAGCTAAAATCTTGTTAAAACCTTACAATCCAAACTATATAATAGTGACCGCATCACTCGATGGCTTATGCTCATGACCTTTCTGATCTTGAATTCATCTCATAAAAATATATCAAGGGATAAACTATCACGGATCAAATCGTTGAGGACCCTATTCCCGAAATCAACCAACCTCACAAAGAAATTATTCACAAATCTATCAATACTATCAATCATGAGTACACCCCTCTTAGAATGAAACTCTTCTTTCATGTGTCAAAGTCTCAAGAAAGTGAGGTTCCAACAACATTATCATACCTCCCTGGGGACTCCTATCCATCTATCATTCAAAGGGAACTTTGAATGTATTAAGAACATGGCATAATACGAAGCTCTAATCATGGGTCTCTAAACCTTCTTCATGTTTAGTGTTCAAATCTTGGATATCTATGGATAATCACAACTTTTCATCAACCAAATCAATATAATTTGTCAATGTAAAAAATTAGATTCTACAAAAATTAAAGGCATTTTTGAATTCCTCTTAGAACCCTTTGACCATTTCAATATCTCAACCTTTTTGTCATCTTCTAACAAATTCACAAACACCATGGACTCACTTACATCACTCATCCATCTATCAACCGATGATTCTATATTTATTATTTTTGTGCATATACTTGATCAACCATCCCACAACTATTACCTCCATTATATTAGTCACATCCAAGCATATAAGTATTTTATGGCCATAAATATTTTAAAATATAGTAAATAAATAATTAAAAATACTATAAAAATTTAAAAAATCGGGAAATTCTTGATGCCGAGCCTCTTAAAAATGCATGTTTGATCATTTTATATGTGTTTGGTCATGTTTTGGTTGTCAAACATAGTTTTCGAAAGTACAAAACTACAAAAGTAGTAAAAGTGGGGTCAAAAGTCAAAGCATATAACCTTTTTTTTGTAGGTTTTGTACTTTCAAAGAACTATGTCCTACAACCCATGAAGAAACACATAAAATGACAAACATGCATTTTTAAGAATATAAATACCAAGGTGTAGGGCATCAGAATTTACATGATTTTTAAAGTTTTATAGTATTTTTAATTATTTATTTACTAGTCGATTTTAAAATATTTATGGCCACAAAGTGGGACACACTTGTGTGCTTTGACCCTTTAAAATGCATCAAAAGTAATCTAGTATACCTTTGGTATACTCAAATATTTGACTATCTTTCCGAGTCAAAATTTTCATTTAGCTTGTCTAGACATACTAAGTGATCCTTTTTCCAATCGCTACCCAATATGTCATTGTAGATGGAATTCTAAAGACACATGGATTTGATGGAATCTTTTAAGATGTCTCAAATCTCATGAATCGACGAAATCCATTCAAGAAGTCCATGATGGCATATTTGGTGGACACTTTAACCGAACAATTGTTGATAAGAGCATGCTTTAAAAGGGATACCACTAGCATACTATCAATCAATATTGATGCTCGTATGTTAATAAATACATCAAATGCCAAAAATTTATAATATCACTCACATTCCCAGTTAGGATTTATAACCCTCTTAAGACATCCGACCTTTCTCACAATGGGAGTTAGAAATCATATGCCTCATCAACCAATGTTCATTACAACTACATCACTCCATCATCATAGATAATAAATACTTCACTAAATGGGTAAAGGTCATTCCCTTACTTTCTACTAAATCATGAAATTTGTCGATTTCATCTATCAACATATCATATGTAACTTTTGCATCCTACACAAACTAGTCACTCATAATGGAAAATACTTCAAGAATAAAGAAGTTAAGAAATTATGTGACACATTCAACATCGAAACAATATTTTCATCACGTTATTATCCATAAGAAAATGGACAAGATGAAGCTTCTAAAAACATATTTTAAAAAATTATCATGAAAACCATTGATCAAGAAGGCACGAATTGGCATCGCCAAATCTCATTTTCCTTTTGAGCTTATTTTACTAGCATCCATAATCCTACATGCACTAGTCCTTTTTATCTATTCTATGGCTATGAGGTAGTTTTAACCCTTGAATTTCAAATCCAAGTAACTCGTGTATCGAGATTTTATTCATGACGAGGATTATTATTAATACTTGTCTAACACAATTAGAATTGTTAGATGAACAAATTATAATATCTATTGAAAATCGTCATGTATTTCAAGAACACATCAAACGGCATATAAAAAATATGTTAAATAAGGTTACTTTAACATAGGTGATCTCATTCTAACTGAAAATCAAAATGTCACTTCTCTAGAAAGGAGTAAATGTGGAAAGTTTTCCCCTAACTGGATTGATCCATATGACATCACTCACGAGTATGGGTTAGGAGCTTACCACCTAGACCTCACCGATAGTACACCTAAAAGGAACCTTTGAATTCCCTTGAATTTTGGAATTTATATTGTTAACACATCAACCATCATGAAATACTTGCATCAAAGATCTTATATCACCACCAACTAGTCATTTAATCAAAGACAATGATTTGAAAGCATGTGGTTTTTACATCAACTATCCTAAAAACATTAACGATGAGCACCACAGATATTTTCATCACATATTTCACATGGACAAGCTCCTCCTTAGCATGAACCCCATAATCATTACATCCATCTACCTTGTATACTAACTGAAGACATGTTATAGGAAACACATGTGTATTCTATGCACATGTTCCTCCCCTCCTCAAAATGGTCTACTAGAGATGGCCTTAGAATAAAATAAATTCACAAATATATATGGATGCATTGTATCAAAAAAATATACTGATCCCTCGAAGGATAGATTTAAATTATAAAAATCATATTGTTAAAAAATAAATCTGAGCTATTCCTTGAGGGGTAGTTGTCTATCAAAATTTTAGACCAATCCTTCAAAGGATGGCTATCTTAAAGTAAAAAAAAATTAAAAATTAAAAAAAAAATTGTAGACCACTCCCTCGAGGATGGATACCCATGTAGAAAAGGCTTATTGCATCGATCAACCTTCAAAATTTTAAAAAATCAAAAAGCATCCTGGGAAAGATTCCCTTATTGATCAACTCTCCCCATAAATAAAACTTCCCTTATCAATTATTTTGTGTTAAAATAAAGTACAGGGCATCTCCTATGAAACCATTGAAATGAGAACCTACTCTCCCACATAGACTACATACATCTACCCTTCCCATGTTCGAGGAAGTTCTACATTCTACTTTCATCTATATCTAAGATCTTACATGTAACTACCCATTGTTAGTCATGTATTAAAATTTGTTATAAGGACAAAAATTAGAAGAACCTTCACTTTATTATTTCTCGTCACACATGTATCTAATTCAAGATAAAATAAATCACTTCAAATTTAATTCTTAGCCATGATTAGGAAACATTTTCATATACATTAAAGTCAATTTAAAATAAATAATAAATCACATCTATTAACATCTATATAACATCAAAATCTATCGGTATATATATATATAATCATGATCATATCTCAATATTATATCATCAATCCAAATCATCACATTAAAATGAATCGACACACAAATAAAATCTAAAATCATAATCATATATCATATCGTGTATCATTATACATAATTTAGTGTCTTGAAGCTCGCATATCAAAACTATACATCAAAAATATAACATCTACTCACTAAAATTGAAATTTTTCAAATGAATGCCTCCTCGAGCACTACTCCCCTTATCACCCCTATAGAACAAGAATTTCCGCACTTGTTACTGTCCAAGTTAATGTAGCAAACTAAACATAAAAACCATAAAAAACTCAAATGAAATCGATACCTAATAGATAAGACAAGATCCGAAGATGTAGATGGAAAAGAAATCTAATGTAGACAAGACGGGTGCACACGAGTGATCCTGCAAAGTAGATCCAAGAAACCTGCAAGACATAGATGCTTGATAGAAAAAGACCATGTTAAAATATATTTGGGTGGACTACCTGAAAAATCGGGTCCGGGAAGCAATAAGCTCCCTCGGTGGATGTCATTCCATGTTTTCAATTAAGGAAAGAAGCATACATGATAAAAGATGTAAGTAAATGTCTATATTTTGATTAAAAATGACAGACAAAAAGTAAACAGTAGACAAAACCAATAAAAAATGGGAAAGTGTGAAAACAATGCTAGATTTGTGTTCCTTGAATTATTTTACCTGTCATCATGAAGCGGATCGATGTCGATTAGGAAAATCAGCATCGACCGAGACAAATTGGTGTCGACTGAGATAGGTCGGCATCGACTAGATAGAATCAGCATCAACTAGGTACGGTCAACGTCGACTCAGGGAAAATTGGAGGAAGATTGAGAAATAGACAGTGGAAGCTAGATCGTCGATCTCCGCTGGATCTGCAAGAGCCATAGGGATACTGACAAGGCTCCACCTATGTTGGATGTAGGAACAGAGTCACCAAGAGATTGATGGAGGCTCACGATGTCGATGTGGTAGGAGCAGAGTAATGGTACTCCTCTCAGGGATTGATTTGGATAGAATTCACTCTCGCTTGATAGATAATGCTCAGACTTGATGCTCAAAACTCTATCATTCTTTTTGTCTAACCAGAATGAATTCGCTCTGTATTTGTAATCGGCGCTGACTAAGATGAAATCGGTGCCACTCCGAAAAATCAGCATCGACCGAGTACCGGTCGGCACCGATCAAGGAACAAACTCCTAAAATGGCCAAAAGGGATGATTTTTGGAAAGATGAAAGTGATCCTTCCACCTCAAATATGGGAAATATCCCATTGCTCAGTTTGGGAGGAGGAGAAATAGGGGGGATAGATGGATAAAATAGATATGGGAGGTTAGGAATTGATATGGGGTAGATAAGTGGTTAAGATATATGTAAAAAGTATAATTAAATAGTTAATATTTAATTATCTATGGGTAAAACATAATGGGGTGAAATAAACTTAGGATAGATGTTTAAATCAAATATTAACTAATACCCTAAGGGAGAAGTGGTGATATAAACATGCCCTAGGTTACCCGAGAAGGCAAATGCACATGGGGGACACTAAATTGGATAACCAATTTTAGGTGTCTACATTTTGCCCCTTTTTGTCAAGTAACTTGCGATAAGCAAAGTTGTAAGAAAAAAATAAGGAGTTGGAAGAAAGGAAGAAAAAGTGATGATGTGATCCCCCTCAAACTAGGGATGGGATGGGCCCCGAAAGAGCAACCGATCCCAAGTTTGAAAAAGGTAGATGAAAACGTAGGATGCCCCAGCTAGATGCCTGGAGTAGATCTGATCATTAATGACGCACAAAAATAATAAAAAGGCAGCAACCTAAGGAACTCACATTGGTAGGGTAGACTAGACGGTCTCCACATGAGACGATGTTAGTACCTACAGACCCATGAGTGTAAGGAGGGCTGTAAAATAGTTAGCACCTAAAGAGAGACACATTGGTAGGGACAACCAGATGGTCTACAAAGTAGATGACGTTAGTGCCTACAGACCCGTTAACTCTAAGCTGCCAAAAATGTGAGTGCCCCATGTACAAGGAGCAGGCTTGAAATGGGTGATAATATCAAAAGTATGTGCCAAAAGGCAACACTCAGGGAGCATTTGGAGAGACCGAGGTGGCAACAGGACCCCATCAGCAGGTGCTTCTAGCTCGATAGGCGGTGGGAGAGACAGCCTGACCAGAGGAGGGTGGAGGAGATAGCGTCTTCCACCTATCGGATTTCACGATATAGATGTGTTATATTTTTGTATCGACATATTGATGTAGCCTCAATTTGAAGGAATTTTGATGTATGATATAGATGGCTTGATTGAAATCCATCCATTCTTTGTTGTACAGACACTCATGTATATATATATAGATGCATCATTTCTGTGTCATATGATTGTACTCATGCATTTAATTTTAATGGATATGGATAGATGTAGCATAAGTGTGATGGATATAGACATATGCTAATAGAGGAAAAATAGATGTGATTTGATGGACATAGACATAGAGGATAGATAGATGTGATGTGATTTGATGTGATTGATATGTGGATTTAATTTTGATGAAAAATAGATATAGATAGATGTAGTGTAACTTGGATGTACACGTTTTTAGATGATTGATGGATAGATGGATAGATGTGATTGATAGATTTGATATGTTTAAGATGTTAATTTAATTTTGATGAAAATAGATAGGTAGATTCACATGTGTTTGCAATACATGCTTTGATATGTTTTTTGGACAAAGTAGATAAGATGAATATAGATAGATGATAGATTTTGACTAAATTAACATGTTAAATGTCAATTTAATTGGATGAATAAAAATAATGGGAAATGCTCTCCATGAAAGCAAAGGACATAATGAAATGACCTTGGTTAGAAAATAAAGGCAATGCACCTAGATAAGAAAAAGAATGATAAGCTAGGCCCCTAACCGACCATAAATAGAGACTTTGATAGGAAACCAAAAGACCATGCATACAAGGCCATATATGAGGTTAAAATAAACCTACACTAGCTAGTCGCAAACCAGATCTAGAAGGTAAATGGAAGGAGAAGTAAGTATTTATCTTGTCAAAATTTACAAAGGGTAGAATACATGCTCCCATTAGGAAAATAGGGTTCTCCATATGATCAAAAAAAGGTCTTATGTCTTAGCTTCATGATTTTGTTTTGACGAGTAAGAGCAAATTGATCAATGTGGAAGTTTGCTACATATAAAAGACCGATAGATACGGGAAGAATCTTTCAATGATGCTAAGAAGAAAAAAATATCTTTCCTTCAAGGGAACAACAGATTTCGAATGTAGCCATCCTTCAAGGGCATGGTCTATATTTCAATGTAGCCATCCTTCATTGGCATGGTCTATATCTTTTGATTCATTTGAAAATGCATATCTATCTGTCTATATCTTCGAGGGATCAATCTATCTTTTGGGAATTTTTAGGATAGCACCTCTTTTTTTTTTTTTTTTTTTTGAAAGAAGCTGAGTGTAGACCAGATAGATTAGATAGAGGGGAAGAAAACATATAAAAAACACGTACTCATGCCCCGAGTAGATTCGATTAAGATAGATACTTGGGACAGATGAAGAAGTGATTAAGGTGTCCCTACTAGGAGGAGGAACATATCCATAAGAAAAATGCCATGAGTAGAGCCATGATACTCATATTTAAGGTAGAAAAGACATAACGTGAGAACCACATAGTTCCGAATCACTATGAAAATATATGACTGGTTGTTAGATGGATGAAAGATCTGTTTTGCGACTAAGATCATGTAAGATAGATTTTAACAGTAGAAGGGCCTTAGATGCAAGGCATTAAGAGGTTCCATTTCAGGTACACCATCCATGGAAGACAGATGATAAGCCCCAAACCCATATTTATGAGTGACTACGTACGGACCCATCCAGTTAGGAGAAAACTTACCACGCTGACTTTGTTCTAGTGTAGTGACATTTTGGTTTTCTTTAAGAACAAGATCACCAACTTTGAAGTCACAAGATTGCAAGTGTTTATTATAAGCACATTTTACATGCTCAAGATAGATTGAGATGCCAAGATCATTGAGATGCCGCCATCTAGCAACTCAAGCCGTGCTAGATGATTTTGATGATAGTCTTCATCGAAACAAATTCTCCGAGAGAAGCACGAAGAGATGGATTGGACTTCCAAATGAAGAATAGCCTCGACCCATAGACTAGAGAGAGAAGGGAGTAGCACCCATAGGAGTATGAATGCTAGTCCGATAAGCCTAGAGAGCAAAAGGGATATGTAAATGCCAATCCCTACCAGATCAACTAGTTACCTTTGTGAGGATAGTATGGAAGAAAAGATGAAATTAATATTGAAAGCATCACAAAGGTTCTCGCAAATCGACATTTTTGAAATATTTACCATTTTCTCGTTATGAGTTTGTGGTGAATACCAAAGTGACAAATGATGTGTTGATAGACAAAATCAACTATGGGTTTAGCTTTGGTCGATGAAAGAGGAATAGCTTCCACCCACTTAGTAAAGTATTCCGTGGCGGTAATGATAGAATGATGACGTTGTGAAGAGTGGGGATTGATGAGACCATTGAGATCAAGAACCCAATGCGAAAAAGGCCAAAATCCACTGCGCAGTCGTTACAAAAGCCCGACTAGGGATATGTGTGAGATTGGAATGTTGTTGACACTTGACGCATTTCTTAGTGTATTCACAACAATATCAATTAAGAGAAGGCCAATAATAGCCTAAATGTAAGATTCATTTGGCTATAAAACCACAAAAATTTCCACCACATATACCATCGTGGACTTCCTTGATGGCTTTAAATGATTCAGGGGTTTTGAGGCACCAAGAAAATACCATCAAAGCCACATTTGTAGAGGATTCCACCTAGAATAGTATAGCGATTAGCGCGTAGGATAAAAGATCTTCTACCATTGGAAGTCAGATCTAGAGGAAGCACTTGAATGAGATAGATAATCAACGATGTGTTGATAACACTCATCTTGAGTATTGGTTGTGATGGCATTGATTGAAGTCAGTATCCTGAGATGAGATGGTTGATCTAATCGCTGCACAGCCACATAAAGTCATGAGTCTTCGGTAAAGGGTGGAATAAGCGAGGCTAAAGAAGCCATTGTATCGGTGAATCGATTCGTGGTGTGAGGAATAGCTTGGATAGTGAATTTATCAAAATGTTGAAGTTGAAAGAGAACGATATCTCGATATTTTTGAAGGATATCATTTTTGCATTGATAGACACCCGTGACTTGATTAACAATGAGTTCGAGTCACCAAAGATATCAATATGGTGAGCCAAGATTGATGGCATTTTGAAGACCTAAAACAAGAGCTTCATATTTAGCCATATTATTGGTACACTCAAAGTTAATTTTGTGTGCGACTAGGATAGGTGCACCCCAAGGAGGAATCATAATGAAACTTGCACCTCCCCCTTGCTGGAATTTGGATCCATCAAAGAAGAGTTTTACTTTAAATGGAGAAAGAACAAAATCAATTTGTTAGATATACTCATCAAGGAATTGAGCGAGGGGGACTTGAGTGTCGGAAGAGGAGCATCAGCTAATTGATCTGCAATTACCTGACCTTTGATAGATTTTTGTGGGATAAACTAGAGGTCAAATTCTGTCATGAGCATGAGCCAACAAGTGATATGATCATTGTGATAAGGATTCACATGCATTGTCTTGAGTGGATTAACACTTGTGACAATGTAAGTTTTGTGATTGAGGAGGTAGTGATGAAGCTTAGAAGTTGCAAAGAAGAGAGCACAACACAGCTTTTCAGCTTTGGAATAACGTGTTTCATACTCATGGAGAGTGCGACTGATGTAATAGATGGCCTGTTCTTTACCGTTAGCATCCCGATGTGAGATCATGGCTCCCAAAGCATGGTCAGTCACAGAAATATAAAGATAGAATGGCTCCCCCTCGTGTGGAGGTGTAAGCACAGGTGGGGAAAGAAGATAAGCTTTGAGATCATCAAAGGCCTTTTGGCAACGCTCATCCCATTCAAAATGAACATTCTTATAGAGGAGATGATGAAAAGGTTGACAACGGTCTATGACAGTTTCGAGATAAAACAACGTATTGATTGAAGGCATCCTTGAAGACCGCAGAGTTTCTTTAAGTTAGAAGGGGGAGGCATCTCAAGGATAGCTTTTATTTTTGTGGGGTCCACTTCAATACCCCTAATAGAAATGATAAAGCCTAAGAGTTTACCAGTGAGAACGCCAAACACGCACTTAGATGGATTTAGGTGAAGACAAAAGTGAATGAGCCTCTCAAAGAGAGGTGCAAGAGTGAAAAGATGATCCTGACAACATTTGGATTTACCGAGGAGATCATCGATGTAATCTTCCATGATTTTTTGTAAGAGATCATGGAAGATGTAGGTCATTGCTTGCTGATAGGTTGCTCCTACATTCTTAAGACCGAAAGGCATGACACGATAACAAAAATTCCCCCAAGGAGTTATGAAGGAAGTCTTATGTTGGTCCTCTAGTGTGATGAGAATTTTATTATACCCAAAGAAACCATCCATAAGAGAAAGCATCTCGTGACCTACCGTTAAATCCACGAGTTGGTCGATATTAGGTAGAGGAAAATCATCTTTTGGACAAGCAAGATTAAGATCCCGGAAGTCGGTACAAATTTGAATCTTCCTAGTAGCTTTGGTTACTGGTACTACATTTGAAACCCATTGTGGATAATCAATGGGTTGGATGAAGTTAGTAGAAAGCAACGTTGCAACTCTTCTTTAACAAGAAGGGCTACTCGAGGGTGCATTTTACGCAATTTTTGTTTAACCAGTTTGATGTCGGAAGAGTAACGATATTGTGGACCACGATATCGGGATCAAGTCCTAGCATATCCTCATATGACCAAGTGAAGGCTTGATGATGGTTGGAAAGAAAAGTGGTAAAGTCTCCTAACTCTTGTGGATTAAGAGATTGGCCGACCTTAATGATGCGAGGGTCTTTAGAAGTCCCTATATTAAGATTGATAGTGGCTTTGTTAAGAAGTGTAGATGTGTCAGAAGGAATGGTTTTAGGAAGATAGGAATCCTCTGCCCCTAGATAGGTGAGGACATAATAATCATCCACATAGTGGATAGTGTTGATAGTAGGAGAGTCGTCTCCAACTATTTCAGGGAAGACTAATGGTATGGAAGTGGATTTGTTATTAGTTTTATAGGTCAGCGGCCCTAAGGAAATGGTATTGACTAAAAAAAAGTTAGACGGGATGGAAATGGTGTCATCCACATCAAATGATGCTTCTGACCTAGCAGGAGAAGATGGTTCCTCAATGGGAAGAGGCTCATCGAGAATAGTGATGGTGGCTTTTGAAAGAGGTTTAAATCCTAAACCAAATTTTTGATGTGGTTTGAGAGTTGGAATGGACGCGAGGTCATGCACACCCTGTTCATACTTTCCCAGGCCAAAACCCTTCCATGCATCGATATAAATATTTTTTGCAAACGTGGGATTCTATAGACAATCAAACCCTGCTGAATAGGGTTTGGCCCTAGGAGGAGAATCCGGGTGATAGTGAGGTGTATCAAGACCACCGTAAATGAAGTTAGTCTATTGATTGGGTAGACCAATGGTGATGATGTGACCGAGACCTGGCTGATATTCAGGTTGTTTGTCTGGTCTACCATACTCATTAGGTTTGAGATGGGCATCAAAAGAAAGAAGAGGAAGCTCTCCTAGTGAGAAACACTGCAATGTCTCTTCTAGATTTTGTAAATCTAGTAGTTTTGTTGCAGGTATGGAAGAGGATGAAGCCTTGTCAGGAGAACAAGCATTCTCCTTTAGAGGGGCAGACCCTGTGGTCATGTCACATTGTGCAGAAGGAAAAGGATCTCCTAGATGAGTATAGATTTTTCCCTCATACTGATATTTTAAGCATCGATGGAGGGTTGATGGGACACAATGCATTGCATGAATCCAGGAGCATCCGAGGATCATATTGTAGTGGAATTTCCCTTCAAAAATGTAAAAGAGTTCATGAAGTAGCTTCTTACCTACTCGAATGGGCAGGACCATAGTTCCTAAAGTAACTACCAACTGATCGTTAAATGATCGAAGGGAAAAGGCGGGGTGACACTACGTTCTTTGGTAACTTAAGTTGCTCAAATGTGTGTGAGGAAATGACATTGAGTGCAGCACCACTGTCAATCATAGTGTGTTTTAACGTAGTGTTGTTGATTTGAACTGTGATAAAGAGGGGAGCCTCCAAATCCTCGGAAGAAAGGGAAGGAATTTCTGAATCTTCAAAAGAAATGGTGGTTGACGGTTTATTAAATCCAAAATCATCTCGAAAGGCTCAGGATCATCCGAATTCACTTCGATATGGTTCGATTATCAATCAAAGCCTGGGGATGCTATGGAGATGATTAAATGAGGTCAAAAAGAGACATTTTGACTAGAGCATGGGTAAGTTGTTTCATAACACTATCCTCTACTAACATGGGAATTTGAGGCCAAGGTGAAGCACCTAATAGAGACCCTAGGACCTAAGATTGATGTGGAAGGAGGAATGCCTTTAGGGGCTGCAGAAATGAAAACCTGTGGCCGAGATGTAGATGATGATAGATTATCATATTGTTGTGTTCTAGTGGCGATATGAATCATGTCGATTTGAGAAGGTGGAAGACCATCCGGCGTGGAATTAATAGAACTAGAGGCCTGAGTAGATCATTGAGGCTCAAATGTGGTTGAGATGATAGGAGATACTTGTTCCTCCTCTTCTTCTAGTAGAAGATCACTTTCTTCCAAAAGACTGTTAATGATAGATTGAAGGGCTTTACATCCCTCGGTGTCATGTCCTAGAGTGCGATGGTAAGCACAAATCAAATTAGAGTTGAACCAGGAAGGTTTTACTCCTTTAGGATTATAGGGTTTGATCGGAGGAAGGGATATGGATGAAGACTAGATAAGTTGGTGAATAATTTCAGTATAGAATCCGGTAGACAAAGATGAGGATAGAGATGATGGAGGTGCCTCTTTTACCTCCACAGACTACCGAGGTAAAAGAACCTGCATGTCTGGTTTGACAGTATTTTTAGGGATCATTTTACTTTTTTAGACATCGGGAGAAGTAGCCTTGGACACTTGAGATGGAAGCAAGTGAGGCATGATTGATTTCTATGGAGGAGGAGCTCCTAAGATAGATTTTGAAGATGATGAAGATGTGACAAGTGTTGTGGTCTTCAGAGATAGGGAAGGCTGCTTGATCGAAACAGATGACGATTTAGATAATGCTGATTTAGATGAGGGAGGAGCTCCCAAAATAGGTCTGATTAGAGGAATAGAGGGTGCCTTGGCTTTTGGTGATGAAGATGATGGTCCTGATAAAAGAGGTGATGCCTCTCTAGTCTGTGAATTCACTTTACAAGGCACCAAAGAAGGTGTTGTAGAAGAAGAAGATGATGGTTCTAATGGTATTGTAGAAGAAGACACCTTCCCAGTTGATAAATCCAATATTTTATGAGGTGCAGAAAGAGATTTTTGAGGGAAAGCACCAAGAGTCTTAATAGTCCAAAATATGGGTTTTCCTTTTTCAGGGATGGTGACAACTTCAACCGCATAAGGTGATTGTAGCCTTTTCGGGGAAGGAGATGAGGAGGTGCTGATGATGTAACGTTAGACTTTAGTTGTCTTGGTTTAAGTCTAGAACCGAGAGTGTAGGTGTCGGTGTTATTTCTTTATATTTTCCCTTAATAGGCAAAATAGTATTGGTGATGGAAGAAGTGGATGATGAAGAAGCAGTTCCTTGTGAGGGAGGTACTTTTGGTACAATAATTGTGGGTGTAACTACTATGGGAAAGGAAATGGGAAGGGTCAAAATCGAAGATGCTTCCGTTGAAGTTGGTACAACTATAGGTATGTTTACCAATGGCATAGTCGTAGAAAAAATGGGAGAAACAGAAGTAGATGTATTCGCGGTGGAAACTCGAAGGGATGTAATTTCCTCGAGAATCGAAAGAATATCCTGATGATGAGATAGATGAGGATGACACTATCTGGAGCATAGGTGGAAGATCAGATAAAGAGGCAGAGGGAGATGAATCAATCTCTAACAATGCAGGAATATTCAAAGACGGGCTGTCTGAAGATGGTGGAATCCCAGCGATTAGTGGAGTGGCAAGAGGTTCTGATTCAGTTGATGTGTTCGTAGATGGCTTAGTTTTAGAAGAAGATTCTTCAAAGAGAAATGAATTTGAAAGTATGAGTGTTTGGTTTTGAGACTCAAGAATCATTATTCGGGGAATGATTGGGAAGAGGTTGTTTAAAAACATCAAGCACCTGATTTGGGGAGCATTTGGGTTATCTAGGATGAGCTTGCCTTTATCAATGAATTTTTGGACAAGATTTTTGAACATCTAACATCGTTCAATGTCATGGCCTTTGGTTCTATGATAATGACAGAAGTCATTTTCCCTATACCAAAATGGACATTCTTGGTTTTCATCAAAATTTCTAATAGGGGGAAGTTTGATCATGTGAACTTCCAACATTTTTTCCAAGATAGAAGCATATGATTCCCCCAATGAAGTAAAAGATCTAGATGACAAGGGTCCTTTTCGAGAAGATGAGGAGTCTCTCCACGGTGTTTGATTAGAAGTGTTGTCGGCTCATGATGTTTTTAATACAATAGTGTTGGTAGACCCCTGATTCTTGTCTTTGTTAGAAGCGGAAGGGTTTGTTTTTGTAAACCGAGAAAAATCTGGTTTAGATTTAGAGTGAAGTTTTAACTTTCCTTGTTCAATGGTGCGGGACTCAAGTTTGCGTGCCATCGTAAAGGCTTCTTCAAATGTATGAAAATTTTTTATCCTTAAAGTGGAAGAAATATGATTAGCATAAGATCGAGTAAACAACTTGATCTGTTGAGATTGAGGAAGGGAGAAAGACAATTGGTTTATTATCCCTCTCCAATGAGTGACAAAGTCTGTAATAGACTCATCATCGAATTGATGAATGTTATAAAGATCTGTAATCGAGATCTTATGTGCGATGTTTATTGAAAAGTTTTCAACAAACATCTAGGCCAATTGAGAGAAAGAAAACAAGGAATGTTGGGGAATGTTATTATACTAGTATAAAGTAGGCCCTGCTAGAGACATAGGGAAAGTACAGAGCATAAGCTCCCGATCTTGGACTATCATGTAGCAAACGCGTGTTTAATGCTCGCAAGTTCATTGAGGATCCTCCCGACTATGAAATTTTGAGAACTTAAGAAGTTCCCATTAGGGAGGATAAGGCTTAAAAGCCACTGATGGATAAATGGGTTCATTACACACTTCTTCAAAAGAGTATGAAGGATGAGCCCCTTTGGTGGAAGCTTCTAGGTCTATGATTTTCTTAAAAAGAATTTGGACCACGTCAGATTGAGGAGGAGGCATACTGGTATGTCCTACATAAGAAGTGAATGGTGGATTTTGTTGAGGTGTTAACGGGGATTCATTTGTTGATTAACAGATGATAAGAGGAATAACTAGGCATTCTGGGTGACACCTGGTGAGGTATTTGTTGTGAAGGATCCTATGTATAAACAGGTTGTGAGATGACAAGTGGTTGAGAAAAAGGTGGTTGAATGAAAGACGAAGCTTGTGATTGGTGGGCTCCTACACTTGTTGACTGAATCAGAATGGATTGAGGAACATGGGTGTTAATTTGATTGGACATGGTGGGGAACAAGGTCTGAATGAGGATTTTGACTACCGATTGGCTATTAAGGGTGCCGACGCTAGAGGATGGGTGAAGGTCACTGTCGCTGGAGCATTGGAAGAAAGACCAACTGGAGGATGAGAAGTAGGAACCAACTGACTCATAGAAGGGGGTTGATTCATAAAGAGGTACTGACCCTGGGACGCAATGGATGGCATAGAAGAATTAACAACAATTTGTGGGTGCACAGTGTGCCCATTATAGCTAGAGAAGAGGACTTCTTAGAAGTAGGTTGTGGAATAGTCGAGGTAACTATGGCACTAGGAATAGGCAAGACTATTTGAGAACTAGTCGACATGGTCGGTGGAAGAGAAAAAGGAGGCACAGGTGCACCACCCTCTTCCGTGGTTCGAGGTGAGAAAAAATATGCTAACTATTCTATAAAAGCCTAGGATGGTTCACGAGGATAATCGTAAACTTGTTGGATTGGTGGTCCCTGATCAGATATTCAAATAGACTTATGTACTAGATAGTCCATAAGGGCTACCGGATTGCGATCAAGGAGCACCTGAAATTCAGGATCCCCATGAGGAACATACTCTATATCAGAAGCAGATGATATTTCTGAAGGACTGGGGGAAGTTGGACATGATGGGATTGCTTTAGGCTGATAGAAAGGATTATATGACCAAGATGGGGAACCAACTAATAGTGGTCCCGAGGAAGACCCGAGGGGTGCCGAAACATCCACACTAGTGGTGATCTCGAGGAAGAAGGGGCCAGTTGAGCCATTCTTCTAGATTGTAACCGAGTGATGACTGTCATAAACAAGCAGAAATATAGAAAAAGAAGATTGACCTAACTAATGCACAGATAATTCAAGCAGCATAGGTGATTATCTCTTTTAAATTTTCTTTCTTTTAAGAAAGAAAATATTAGGGAAGGCTTTTTAGAATAGGAACTACTCAGATAGCCAAACTAAGGATGGTTTGGGGAATGTTTTGGTGAGGAGTCCCAAGGTACTTCAAGAAAAGACTAGTACATGGTTTAATATAGGGTCCTACCCCGCACTTCACACACCACCGCGATAAGGGAGTCAAGGTGCTTTGCCAATATATACCTGTAACTTCCGTGAATTTATAGTGTGGCTTAGTATCGTGTAGGCTCTTCCTCTTGGATGTCACTTCCAAGTAGGTGAGGCTAGGGGAGGAATTTTTGTTTTGATGCTTTATACCTAGTGATTTTGGCTTTGCAAATAATGTCACTACCAATTTTGATTAATTTTTCCAGCCTATTTAGAAAACTAGATGAATAGCATACAACAGAAATGACAAAGGAAAAGTTCTTTTTAAGCACTAAGAACGAAGTGTTGGATTTCGATGAAGACAGTCAAACAAATTCTTTCCCAAATGTGATTAAATTCTTTTTAAGCACCAAAATTGAAATGTTTGAATGTGATAGAAAACAAACAAACAAGTTCTTTTTAAGTTCTTAAAAAGGAGAAAACACCGTAAAAGAGGAATACCTATAGATTTAGCTCTCCAAGGTGTGTGGACTTCAAAAGTGTGTTGTTGAGCTCTTCCCCTAAACAATCCCATGAACAAGCAATGTGCTCCGCAAGAAAAGGTTAAGCAAACACCCAACAAATCTAGAAAGATATATCCAGATGATAGTAGAATGAAAATTTCTATTTAAAGAACTAGAAAACTTTCAATAAAATAACAATTTTGCAAAAAGAAGATGGATCAAGAATGCAATTTTGAAATCAAATGAAATATTTATTGATCTTCAAATAGGAATTGGAATTTAGTTTTGCAAGAAAGAAGAAACTTTAACTTTGCAAATTATAAGTGAAAGAAGCAAGACCAAAATGAAGGAAGGAAATGCTACTGACAACTAACGGCGGTGAGAAAGCAAGAAGAAACAGAATAAGCTAAAAATGGAAAAGAAATGAACTTACCAATAAGGTACTTTGGTTGGGTCCCACCGGGTGTGCCAGAATGTAGATCAAGAATTTCCACACTTGTTACCTGTCCAAGTTAATG
The DNA here is from genome assembly GCA_018340775.1 of Taxus wallichiana var. yunnanensis. Classification (NCBI taxonomy): domain Eukaryota; kingdom Viridiplantae; phylum Streptophyta; class Pinopsida; order Cupressales; family Taxaceae; genus Taxus; species Taxus wallichiana. The sequence continues at coordinate 307,988,259 of CM031240.1, forward strand.
TACCAAACTAAACACAAAAACCCTGAAAAACTCAAATGAAATCGATACCTGATAGATAAGACAAGTTCTGAAGATATAGATGGAAAAGAAAGCCAATGTAGACAAGACGGGTGCACACGAGTGATCCTGCAGAGTAGATCTAAGAAAACTTGCAAGACATAGATGCTTGATAGAAAAAACCACATTAAAAGATATTTGGGTGGACTGCCCTGAAAAAATTGGGTCCGGGGAAGCGATAAGCTCCTCTGGATGTCACCCATGTTTTCAATTAAGGAAAGAAGCATACATGATAAAAGATGTAAGTAAATGTCTATATTTTGATTAAAAATGACAGACAAAAAAGTAAATAGTAGACAAAAACCAATAAAAAAATGGGAAAGTGTGAAAACAATGCTAGATTTGTGTTCCCTGAATTATTTTACCTGTCCGACAGTAGATCGGTGTCGATTAGGAAAATCAAAGCGCGACCGAAGACAAATCAACATCGAATGAGATAGGTCGGCATCGACTATACGAGAATCAGCGCCAATCGGGTATGGTCGGCGTCGACTAGGGGAAATTTGGAGGAAGATTGAGAAGGCATGACAAGGAAGCTAGATCGCTCGATCTCTGATTGGATTTGCAAGAGCTTTAGGGACTGCGACAAGGCTCCACCTATGCTGGATGCAAGAACAAAGTCACCAAGAGATCGATGGAGGCTCACGATGTCGATGTGGTAGGAGCAGAGTAATGGTACTCCTCTCAGGGATTGATTTGGACAGAATTCACTCTCGCTTGATAGATAATGCTCAGACTTGATGCTCAAAACTCTCTATCATTCTTTCTGTCTAACTAGAACTGAATTCTGGCCCTGTATTTGTAATCGCACCGACCGAGATGAAATCGACGCTACTCAAAAATTAGCGTCAACCGAGTACCGGTTGGTGTTGATCAGGGAACAGACTCCCGAAATGGCCAAAAGGGGTGATTTTTGGAAAGATGAAAGTGATCCTTCCACCTCAAATATGGGAAATATCCCACTGCTCAGTTTGGGAGGAGGAGAAATAGGGGGAATAGATGGATAAAATAGATATGGGAGGTTAGGAATTGATATGGGGTAGATAAGTGGTTAAGATATATGTAAAAAGTATAATTAAATAGTTAATATTTAATTATCTATGGGTAAAACATAATGGGGTGAAATAAACTTAGGATAGATGTTTAAATCAAATATTAACTAATACCCTAAGGGATAAGTGGTGATATAGATGTTCCCCAGGTTACCCGAGAAGTCAAACACACATGGGGGACACTAAATTGGATAACCAATTTTAGGTGTCTACACCCCCATTCAGTCTTGTACTAGGACCAACTCCATCTAAAATTCATAGTGGTTAACTCACACTCACCGCACTATCACCGGGTTGGGCTCATCTCTCGCATCTCGATATACGTAAAAATCAGCTCATGAGTAAGCCTCTATCAACATTCTCCTCATAGTACCCTAGCTCCTCACATAAATAATAGTAGTTAGAAAACCAAACACTACCAAGTGGTCCCATCTTCATACTATCCCGAGTTCTTGTTGTTTGTAGCTCAGTTGCCAAAACCTAAGTACCTATAATCTTGAGGGCCTTTCAAGACTTCTTATTGCTATCTATATCGGTCACATTCAATTATGGCCTACATTAGCTCGCCTATATACCCACTAATTTCTGACCTAATACATCCCTCTTACCTAACAAACCATCTATCTCCAAAGTCAAGGTAGCATACTCATTCAATTGTGTAGAATTCTCAACCTCTAAATGAGTAATGGTGGCCTTTAAAGCTTCTCTCATCACCAAAATCCTTTTGCTACCTCCCCTAACCCTCATCATCACCTCCGATGAGCCGCCTTAACGCGCACTCATAATTTTCTAACACATCTAAAATTTTGAGCCTTCCACCATGCGTAAAATGCCTCTATCAATCTGGTATCATCTACAGATGTGGAACTCCATGGTCATCTACACCAATTTCCCCTCCTCACTCATCGGTGATGAGGTAAATCATCAGTAACTTCTATAAATGGTGTATCCACATCCCCATCATGATGCATGTAACCTATACATGTCTCAAGAACATCTTGAACCATCCCAAATTATCACCTTATGTGACTTAATCAAATCAAATCCCACTATATAGGTCATTGGCATTACATCCACATATCCCGTTGGGTGGTCGTAAGCTTGCCCTTCTCACCATCTCACACTGAAACCCAATATACGGTCTCCATCTCCCATCACCATCATGGAATCTAACTAAGAGATTTCGATAGTGCCCTCACTTCACACTAGCTCTACCTTCCTCTATCCAATCACCATCATACAAATCTAGTTGTCCCCGAAAATGATCATAAGTCTCCCCATGGAAAATGTCTAGGCCAAGACACTATAATGTGCTTGTATGCCCAACATTGTAATAGAAAACCAACATCAATACCAAACCTCTTCATGATCCTCCATGCCCATAAATCCTATAATTCTGGGAAAGTGCATGTAGGGACCCATGCAAAGATAGTCCTCTTCTCCATCATATCGTCCAATACACTTGTCGTCATACATGGAAACCAACCCCTGAAGGAATCGGGAAAACAATAGCAAGTAATCTCTATCATCATCAAGGTAATGAAAACACAACCCTCTATATCGGGTGTGTATAAATCCCCATATGAAAAATGAACTTACAATAACTCCACCCCATTAGCATCACCACAAGACAACTTCCACATCACACCAGGCCTATCTCTATCTAATCAATCAAATAGATCCCCTCTCCCTAAGAATTTAACCTTAGAATCTTATGTAAATCCTCCAAGGTTATAGTCATCTCACTTGTCAAAAACCAAAATGCACATGTCATGGGATCCCATCTCTCCAAGAAAGAAAGCAATAACCTTCACTACTTATGGATTCATCTATAATGATGCATCACACCCACGCCAACTTCTTCCAAATGATACTGGTCATTATCTAACAAATAGGCTCACACATCCTTAAGGATAAAAGGAATCATGTCTCGTAGGGTTAATTTTTCCCCGACCCGCATCAAAAAACATAAAACATGCATTAGAAGTATACTATCACTAAAAATCATAGTATTCACTAGAGATTCACCACAATTGTCACATTTTTATCCAAATCGCACATGATTTTCCAAAATTACCAAAGCAATTCGTGTCTTAACCAAATTTCCCCGACACAGGGTCCAAAAACAAAAAAATTAAAAATAACCAAAAGCACATAAAAACATAAAAATGGTACTTATCTCTTTAAAGTGGGCCTCCTATGCCTTCTTGGTCCTCTTTCAACCTCCATCTCTAACTTATCTCTCAAAAATCACTAAATCAAGAGTATAGTTTTCTTAATTCACATGATAAAAATGAATTTACCATGGCCAATCCAACCATTTATAGAGCACCAATTTTTTGACCTTAGAATTTCCCACGATTCCCATAATCGACATCTATTTCCTTAAATGTTTTGTGATTCCACCTTAATTATCAACAACACACACTTACAATGTCGAATCTATTTTAAACACTAGATTCATCATCCCTTTCCAAATAGCAATTTTTTCCATTATGCTCCTCCTTTTTAGGTCCCCAATCCTTTACAACATCAATAATCCAACCAATGAAATTATAAATTTCCTCGTTTATTCATCCCAAGCTATTTTAAATCCAATCTCTACCGACAATCTATTTCATATTTTTTTATGACCTAAACACCTTTAATCCATATGTGTATATGACATGATCCCCTTTACTCCCTATTACTTGGCTCATTGGCCTCTTTACAGCCACCTTTTCTTCCTATGAATCATTTCTCTATAGGACAAAAACCCTTTCGTTCCCCTATCACTGGTTCCATGGAAAAACAAATCTTATTTCTATACCATGTCTTAGGGAAAATTAATATGAAATACGCACGTCAAAACTATCAAATCAACTTAATAATACCGGTAATCATTTCATTTTGTCACAATCACCCCCAATTTGATGGGGTTTCACCCATCTAGGTATAAATAAAACAATCTTAAACCATTTTTGTCAAGCAGCTTTTATGTCTGTCACAAACTAATTGACAAAAAGGGAAAATTTAGACACATGGTTTTGTCACTCACCTACTCACCACATGTTGGAAGCACAATGGATTAAGAGTGGGTGACTCTATGCTATAAATTACTTATTCCATTTACCATTAACATCATCATTCATTAACATTCATCTAATCACATGCATTCAACCATTACTTATTTAGTGTGCATAATAAATTCAAACAACCATAATACATGAGAAGAAGCACATCAACACTAGATATAATTTGAAAGCCTCATAGGGAAGAATAATCACTAAAATTATGGTTGTATTACACAAATTGGAGATATTTAGTGAAGCACCAACTTCACAAGGAACACCAACCCCACACGGAGAACCAACCCCTAATTTAGTGAAGCACCCACTCTACAAGGAGGATACAACCACCTAGGATGACAAATAACCAACTAGCCACTTGAAGATTATTGATCTTTGATTTTTTTTTTTTTTTGCCATAACCGATGTAGATCTCTAATTCAGCTCACACACCTTAGCTCAAACCCTAGATCTTAAATCTTGTTAAATATTCTTCCTGTTCAACTTGTCTCGAATCTAAAATATTGTAAAAATTCTATTAAAAATCCTTAACCTATAATTATCTTCCTTAACCTTTAAATCAATCACTCATACCTACAAAACACTATTCCTCTAGGTCACATTTTTTCCTCTAAGATCACTAGTTTAAAATTAGACTCAAACATCACCTTTATAGACTTATCTTGATCATAAACTCATCATAGGTAGGTTATATACCCTTGCACGTCCAAATAAAATAATTAAATCCCATTTTATTCATTAAAATGGTCACATATTACCAATATAGGTCGGGCATGCCAAAACCACTTATCATGCACCAACAAGCCTCAAAACCTTACCATTAGAATGGGAAAAATCCACTTGTACCAACACTTTGCTTATTCAAGATCCAAAATTAACCATACATGAGTAATATATCATATAATCATCATACATTGTCACAAATTTACATTAACCAATAAAATTATTTCATTTAATGGGCCCAGTGGTTCATTTCCTTCACAAACCAGTTGTTTCTAACAACCTGATTTTACCTTTGGGCCTCAAGACCCTCAAGATGAACTCAACTATGGCATGTGACCACTCAATGTAAATCAAATAACCTATATAAAACTTATATGCAAGTTATAATTCATGAAACAACATCAGGTTCAAACCATAATAACGTTTTCCTTCACCAAAACAAATTGCCTAAAAAGAAAGTTTGCAAACTCATCAAATAAACAATTTTTATGATACATTAAAGAATTATAAATGCATTAAATATATGAAAAATTCACAGCTATTCACTTTCCAAGTGGTAGAAATCATAAAATCATCAATTTGATGCTCAAAACAACTCAATCTTTTAGCAAGAACAAACTTGTCCTGAAATCCAACATACAAACTTCTTCACAAAATGACTTGAAAGACACATAAAATGACCTCATCAAGACTCAATACATACATCATTGGAAATTTATCAGAAATCAAATTTTATTAAAATATTATAAATCCTTCCAACTCTAGGTGGAAAGCCTTTAACGAAGCCAATCTTTGCAAACTACATTTTAACCATACTTAGACTCAAGAACTGACACTTTTCCCAACATAATCCATCATCACAAAAAAATTCCAAGAATAAAAAAATCATTTAAAACCCTTATACATGATTTCTAAACACTCGAGAACCTTCAACAATCATAAAGAACTTAGATTCATCATTTTACCTTGTATAACCAATGCACCCTCCTAAAATAAACATCCTTCAATCTTGACCATTCAAGAAAAAATCATAACTTTTGCATATATTTTCCAATAATAAATTTTATATGCTATTGGAAATATATTTTAACAAGCTTAAAAAAACTATAATGGACTCCTAACTCCCCTATAGCTCTTGTAATCTAATTTTTATCAAGGCTACTCAATATTACCCCAAAACCCAATCTTCATAATAGGGCACACTTTAAACTTTATCATCACATAAATGACCTAGAACATTCATGTAAATAAATAAAAATCATGGATATCATAAATGGAAATTTAGTCATTATCTCATTTCGATAACTTTTGTAAAAACTTGAACTCTTTAAAACAAGCTTATTCAACTAGGGTCCATATTTTTGTAAGAACTATCTTACCTTTATGGAAATATGTAGAGTACTATACAACATAAAATCACCACTTTTTCACTAGAAATCAAACCATGCTTTGTATCCTTACTTTTTACAAGCTCTCCTAGCTAGGGTTTTGTTAGGGTTTCAAATCACTTTACCTTCTTAACGATTGTTCATAAAAATGTGACAAACAAAACACCTCATTTTAAAAAAATATTCATAACTAAACTTATAAGATATAAAAATATTTAATGTCCTCTTTCAATTCATAAAATTCATGATGAGAATCGAAGGTCCATTTTGCTATAAAACCAAATTGAAACTTACCCAATTTCACCAAAACTTACATATCTTCACAATTATAGAAATATTTGACCTAAAAATTGTCATGAAGAATCATGAAAACATAATATAACTTTTAAGACTGACCACATATCTCAAATGTAACTAAAACACTCCATCTATAGTGACTTACCTATGCTTACCTCGCATGTTTCTTATCCTGCTTACTTCCCAAAGACCTCATAGATGGACCAAACCACCGAGTACAGACCTAAAATTCACCATAAATGGCATGTATACCATCATCACGATGATTCCATTCTTGTAAAAGACTAATTAGGTCCAAATATTATGCCTTTACCTCATTTTTCATGTTCCAAGGATAGAAACAAGCCTGGAAGGACCTAACTCAATGCTGAAACCACATGACTTGAGCATGCTAACCTCATGTAGACTCATGTACACATATAACTTACCTTATGGACCATGAATGGCCATATGAAAACCTCTAACAAACTCAAGATATCTCAAACATTGAGTCTACTTGCTTAACCATGCAACATGACAACATTGAACTCACCAAAACATAACAATACCAATCAACCTTCATGCTTGACATCGACTAACACCTCATGGAGACTCATATAATTAAATGACACCATTTTCCATCAATGGATTTGACATAAATGAAAACACAGACACACAATGTCTAACAATGTCCCCTTTTTCATTGATGATAACCATCTTTAGAAACGTTGATGGAAAATGATAAGGCTAATATGATTACACAAGATTAGAAATGACAACACAAGACTAGAACCAATGACAACAATGTAATTATTGACTTGCATGCACAATAATCTCCCTTGGGACCTTATTCTCTCTTCTCTAACTCTTTCAAAATCATATGAAGATCCTATCATCCTGATATGAGCATAAAAATGTCTCCCCTAAACCGGTACTCTCCTTTTTAGGATTCAATCTTGACATACATCACTTTATAGATCATGTACATGCACAAAGCTCAAGCTATTGACTCCAAACACAAAATAAATTCAATTTATGACTACTATCCTTAAACCTCATCTTCACTACAAAATAATCCAACTTCTAACATCTCTAGAGATCAAGAAACAACATGAAAAAATATACCAAGGTTCCCCGAACTCGCGATATCCATTTCTAGCTGAAAACAAAAACTATAATTCTTACTTTGCATAGACAATATCGTAGATGATTCAATCAATTAGGACAATCCTCGAAGCACTTATTTAGTTATTACAACCTATTTTCATTAAAATCATAACCTTTGATTCAATAATTTTTCTTACTAAGGATAATAGACATGTAAGCACTATATTTACTACCACACAAACTAGTCAAACACCTTACATACCTAATAGAGGACACAAGATCGCTACCCCTACCTAGATAGGACAACTTCAGACCTTTAAAATGTCATAATAGTACTTTGTACCTTCACAAGATTTGCAAACATTTAGTGTTATGGGCATTAATGCCTTCACAATGCCTCATTTAAATATTCATCATTTTATGCATATACACATATCTTATTCCATAACGCAACTTCATAATCCTTTTAATGTACTTCACATGTTGACCGACATTGTTTTCTTGATTTGAACATGCCACAAAGTTCATGTTGACTCTTCATTCTTAAAGATATGAAATTTTGAACATATAGATAATGAGAACTCTTTTATTTTGGCCCAGCTACATATCTACACTATTCAAGATGCATGAACACATGTTAGACAACCATATTCAACTTGATATAATACTAAAGTCCTTACCACTCCTTTAAGAGGCTTCCTCTATTCTAGAATCAACCAAAATTAATATCTAAATTTTAAGCAACATCACAATCATCAATCATGCATTTTAGCATTCTTTAACATCAAAAACACTTGAATTAGGATCACAATGTCTTCCCATCTTGTAGCTGCACCTTCATACTCTCCTCAAACCTGTAGGTTGACATTTTCACACCTGAAATGTATATTATGAAGCACGTAACCTAAGCTTGTAAATCCCTTTCAATGTTACTTAGAAAAACTTCCCTAACCTTTAGGTCATTATTTAAATAAATTATATATTGAGTTTTCCACAATCTCAAGAATATTTCCATATACTCATCTTGACCTCAAGACATCTAAAATTAGTTTCCTCTATCACAATATCCATTACAAGATCATTTACATCAATTCATGTCAAATATCCATATCTATCATGATTCAAATACATAAAAACTAATAACCCGAGAAAACTTTAAGACACATTTATAATCTTGCAATTCTTCATTGTATATGGTGTAACACTTGTCCATGTACTAAAACTAAGAAGATGCACCTTCCTTAAAGAATTCTCCACCTTTCCTAGACTTGCAAATTGAAACAACCTCTTTTTCTTCATAAAGACTCGTAGATTGACACCAAGAAAACCTTACCGTTAAATGTTCTTTATTGACTTTTCCATCCTGAAGAACTATTTTATACTTGTAATTTTTTCCTTCAATCTTTTATCAAAGCTTCTACATTCATGTCTATAGTTTTGACAAGCTTGAAAAATTCATTTACAAAAACTCAAAGTATTGAATTACTTAAAAACTCTTCCATGAAAAAAATGCCTTCTAACACTTCTTGATTCAGGGCCTTAATGAAAAACCCAAAGTTCTTTGACAAACCTCAACTTCTCAAGAATGACATTCTTCTCATTAAAAACCTTGAGTGATAATTTGAAAACTAAGCATGTGCATTAAATACTAAACCACCTCTCTTATTGGTACTAAAATCTATTCAAATCTCATACAAGGAACCAACTACAATTCAAGACCAAGAAACAACTTTTCACACTGTAGCATCATTATATCAACTTTGACCAACACTAGACCATCTTTCTAATACAGAGATTATTAACCTTATGGAACTCCTCACACTTTTTATACCTTCATAGAAGTAACTAACATCAAAAACTATAATTTTATATGAGATCATCAAGTTCAAGTATTATACCTACTCCTTTTGGATGAAATTCTTCTTAGATCTTCTAGAAAAAGTTATCTTTTCTTGATAACTAACATTCATTACAACTTTTAACTCTCGAGATATAAATTTCTTTCACACATTTCTCTATGAATATGCATTATACATATTTTATTGTTATGGATTTGAGTCTTACTTCAAACTTGTAGGATTACATTTGAGTCCAATAAATTATCTTATCACAAAGAACACTTTGATGCTTGATCCATGAAGTCATGTTTCTTATCATGGTTTACATTCAACCTCGAGTTTATCGAATTATTTGATGCATCAAAATATTCCATAGACCTAAGTGACATTTTGCATTATTCATCTTTATTTTCATAGGTTTTTTATACTCTGTCATCATTACTCGTTAAGTTATTTGAACAAGATATTCCCTTCATACCATGCCCAGTCATAGAGGATCAACCATGATATCATAGTGAGACTTATTTACAAATCATCAAATAATTTGACAATTTCTTCATAAGACTTATTTGATGCTATGCATCATAGAAACATGCCACTAATGACCAATACCACCTAGATGAGATTTGAAATTCACCACAAGATTGAGACACTTGACTTAGATAGTGACATATTGATATTAAATCCTTAAACATATAGAATAGCATGCCATGTACTCACAAATTATAAACAACATGTTCACATGATTATGACATACGTTCATTAACCCCGTAAGACACATACTTATTCTTTGACAACCACATATCATGAATTACCTCAACATACCTTGCAATAAAAAACATATTCATATACATCTTGTAATGGACAAATCATCACTCATAGTACTTAAGATCACTTAAGACCTTCAAGATGTAAGTACAAACACATGTGATTGAAACAAAAAAATTAGCAAGACATAGAGCATGTTTTATCAAAGGGACTAATTTGAAAGAGACAACCATAAAAAAAAAAACTTTATAGACCATCAAATTTTTTTAGAGACACACACAACATTTGAAAATTTGAATAACATCATGCTTAAGCATAGAAATTAGGTCACTAAATGAAGACACAAAGTTTAGCATACTTTCACAAATTGTCGAGATCATAAGAACCTTGGACTAAGGTCATAGACTCAACTAACAATACTTCATACTTGACTTTACCTTTAGATGAAAACATGAAGAACCCTAACACCTAAAAAAACAAAATGACTCAAAAATTCATGAATAGATTAATTTATATACCTAATCACTTTTTAAGTATCCCATAATCCAAATGACTTCATCTTCTCAAGAACAATAGAGTAAATAGTAGTCAATTACATATCATCCTTTTCACTTTTGATCTCTTCAACTAAGGTAAACATACTCCCTTGACCTGATTTGGGCTTTTGACCATGTTTCCAACCTTGATAGTACTAGATCCTTGTTGATAACATTGATATACAACATGGTGGGATGAGAATCAGTTTTCTTGACTTTTATGACCTGAGAAACCTCCTTCTTGACCATAGGATCGGACATCATAATGAACTTCTTCTTGATTTGGAAAAATCTTGCTATATGAACTGATTTTTGACAATTGAAGTAAACAAGATTTATTTTTATTTTAGGCTCAAACACACTAATATACCATCCATAATCTTTAGCCTTATGACCATAATCAAAACATGAAAAAAAAATCACCTTTTAAGATATCTTCACCATTCATATGAGCCCTCTTGCAATCTCTAGCTCTGTGACCAAAATCATGACTTATATAACAATAACCATTAAAAGAAGAACCATACCTCATAGCATTAGGCTATTGTTGGCGAGAAAATTTGTCTTGGGGACAAATTTGTGGGTTTCAAGCCAACACTATGGGAATTTAAGTCCATCTACTTGAACGGTGTAGCTTCCGTATGTGCATGCATGAAAAAGTGGATTTCAATGGTGGCCTTTTGACCAGAGATCCGACAGGGGCACTCCACTGACCTTGTGGCAAAGATGGTAATTTCTCAGTAGGAAAAACTTTGTTTGAGAAGGGGGAAAGGGAGTGAGAATAGAGGTAGGAGAATCTAATGTTGTGAGTAGAATATCAGATGCCCACACACATTAATTACAAATTTCATTTACATGCATTTGTAGTTAGAAGAAAAATAAATCCGTAGGAGAAGCTACAAGACCGAATGAAACTCATTGGTTACAAAGTACCAATTAATTCCTCAATCAAAGAGGAAAACATTCCTTCTTTTCTTACCAAAGCTAAAGCGAGAATTTGTACAGAGCTTTGAGAATGGAAGAAATTTGAGAGAGAAAGAAGATAGAAGAAATATGACTTTTTCTATCTTTTCCAAGTATAGAGCACTCTCGTCTTTTTGAAATCAATCGTCAGCCCTTTGGAATGGCTTCAGAAGCCATTATATTCTTCGCAAGAAACCATTACAACTTCACAAATCCTCAACACCTTTTCAAATTCCTTTGTTGCAAAGAAAACACTCATGGTGGGTTAAAAACTAGATCTTGCAAAGCAACCATTACATTTGATTTTCCAGTTTAAATATAGACCATTTGATTTGCTCCTCTAACTCTAAAATCAATTTTTCCACATGGTAGGAAGGGATTGGATCTTTTGCATTTGGTGATTTTTAGAGATTTGAAAATTTGGAGCAAATTGTCTTTAACTTTGGCTACCCTCTCGATTGGAAATGGGGTTGCATGCCTTTTTCTCAATATTTTAACATTTTTTGGAAAAAGGCTCAAAAACTCAATTTCCTCTACCATCTCGCTACTCCAATTGACTAGGATACGTGGCATGTTCTTATTGGAGATGGGGTCACAACTCTTTTCTAAAAATTTTAACCTTTTTGTGAAAAAGGATCAAAACCTCAATTCCCCCCCATCCCCACTCTCCCACTTTGAATTTTTCCTTGTGGGTTTCAACATTGAATTTTTCCTTTATAACATGATCAAGGTTGTGGATCATTTTTAAATTTTCACCTTTTTACAAAAAGGCTCAAAAACACAAATTCCTCTGCCACTCACTCTTTCGCTTTGACTTTTCAACTTTGGGCCGAGAACTTGGCAGAGCCACGGAGCATTTTCAAAATTTTACTTCACTTTTTGGGGATTTAGTTAAATTTCCAAAAATACCCTGTTGGCCCACTCATCTGCTTCCGACTTTTCAATGGTAGGCTTCAACTTTGAATTTTCCTTTCAAACTTTCCAGGGCCATGGGGAAAATTTTCCATTTTTACGAAAAGTGACCAAAAGTGTTAATTTCACCAAAAATCCTATTCCTTCCCATCTAATAGGATCGACCACATACCTTCATTCATTGGGGCCAAAATTTGACGGGGGGGAAAAGACACTGTCATCCTCACCGCATGAAAAATACATAGAGGAAGAGAACTTCATCATTTTGAATCCAATTTTTGAATTTCCTTTACGAACTAGAGGCATGGAAGAAAAACAAAGATTTGATGACCCAGACCATAGAATAAGTGAATAATTTCAATAAAAAAGAGATTATAAAGAGGATATTTCGTGCACAGAGTAGGAGATGGAGAATTTCTTAAAATGAGCACAACAAAGGTTTAAACATCTCTAAGGCACTACTTTTGCTAATATCTTGAATCTCTAACTTGGCTTAAACACCAATGAAGGGCATGAGCTCAAAAAATTTGAATTTGGCTATGCAAAAGTAGAGTAGTTTTATAGGAGACAATAATTGGCTCTACATTGGGTACATGGCGTGAATCGGGAATGGCTAGGGCATGACATGAAGATTCAGAATCTCAAGTTTTAAAACATATTACATTAACTAGTACCTTATCCATTATGCCTTGTAGAGTCATGTTACAATTATGAGAAAGAATGGAAGAAGAAGGAAACACACAAGCCAAACCACACACAATAAAAACCAAACAAAACTAAACTAGAACCACGCAATAGAAAAGGGAAAAAAACACCTACAAAAATCACCTATGGTACAAGAAGTTGGGATAACCCACTTTCATTGATGATATAGTTTTAGGTATTGCTCACTTTGAGGCAATTCCAATGGTGCTCCATCCAAGTAAGAGAGGATAAAAACATTCTCACCACAAGCTCCATGAATTTGGAATGGGCCCAACCACAATGATTCAAAATTCCATGGCTACCCTTTGGTTTTCTTCTCTTGTCCCATAGCAAAACAAAGTCTCTAACCTTAAATTCTCTTGCCCTTTCCCTCTTGTCAAATATCTTCTTCACTTTCAATTGGTGCTCTTTAATTCTGTCCACCACTTGGCATCTACTTTCTTCTAGCTTCTCTAGGAAGATGATCCTCTTGTCAATGGAGTCTTTGTATTGACCATCTTCAATTCCTTGTAGCAGACTTGAGAGTTGGCATCTCAATTGTGAGGGGAATATCTACCTCAAATCCATACAACATTTGGAAAGGTGACATACCTATTTCCTTCTTAGGAGTGATCCTATCAGCCCACAATGCATCATATAACTTCTTGTGCTAGTTCCTTTGATTCTCATCCACCAGCTTGTGGACAATGATCACAATGTTCTTGTTCCTTGACTCAGCTTGCCCATTTCCCTATTGGTAATAGTCAAAAAATTGAGATAGGAGATTATAAAGGCATAAAAAAACTCTGTGAGCTCCTAGGAAGATAAATAGGTGGCATTGTCTACAATAATTTTCTGTGGTATTCCAAAACGAACAATGATATTCTCCTTGATGAAGTTGTAGATTGTTTCAAAGTTGGCTTGCTTGGTTGGGATGGCTTCCACCCATTTAGTGAAGTAATCAATTACAGTGAGTACATAAGTATTCACTACACTAGAATGAGGATTTAGAACACCAATAAAATCTATCCCCCATTGCTGAAATGGTTCTTCAATCACCACAGGCCTAGTGACAAGTCAACTAGTTGTGGCTTTCCAATAAATTATTGACATGATTTGCATTTGGAAACCCAATACTTGAGTGTTTACAAAGATGGAGGCCCAATAATATCTTCCTCTAAGGATCTTATGTGCAAAGTGACCATTACTAATAAATGTCCACCACAAGCTTGATCATGATATGCCCTAGTAACTTTTCTTTTTGCTCCTTATCTACACACCCGAGGAAACAATCATCTAGGCCTATCTTGTAAAGTGCATGATTCCGATCACAAACTTGGCTTCCTTGAGCTTTAGTGTCCTTATTTTTTTGTAATCAAGATGAGGAGGGAATTCTCCATAAATGAGGTAGTAAGCAATGTCAGCATACCACTCATCATTAGTGGTGAAAAAGAGTGCCTGTGGACTATCTTCTAAACAGGTTAAGAAAACACCATATTTTTCTCCCTACTGAGATTTGAGAGCTTCATCTTCAGAAATCTGCTTGCACAAACCATTTCCTCTAACCATATTAGAAGGTCCAATCTCCAAGTCATACTCTTGGGTATTTGCAATCCAACTTCCTCTCTTAGCCCTAGGATCTTGTTGAGTCAAAATGGACTTGATTCCACTTCCAGGACCATCACCACTGTATAGGAATTGAGAATGTAGAATCTGAAAATTTTAACAGATTTGACCACTACGTAGGCATGTTTCTCCAATTAGATGTACTTTAGCTCATGATTTTTCAAAGGACAGCTTGTGAAAGCAATGGGTGCTTCCAAACCTTCATCATTTTTCTAAACAAGGACAATAGAGAGTGTATGTTCTAATGCATAGAAATACATGATGAAATCCTTATTGAAATCTAGGGATATAAGAGTTGGGGCTTTATCAATGGCTTTCTTGATCTCCTAAAATGTTGTTTTTCCTTCCTTACTCCAACTTGAAACTTTCTTGAGGCTTTATCATGGAAGTTATATGCTTAGCCAGTTCAAAAAACTCAGGCATAAAACAATGTTCAGGAAGTTTACCTTTCCAAAGAAAGAATGAACTCCCTTCTTGTTGGTTGGTAAGGCTAGTGCTTGGATAGCTTTGACCCTCTCGGGATCAATGTGTGCTCCATGTTTTTCACAATGTGTCCCAACAACTTACCTTTTATGACTCCAAAAATGCACTTCTTTGGATTTAGATAAATCTCATTTTTCCTACACCTTGCAAGGACTTGCTCCAAATCACCAATATGATCTTCCCTCATCTTTGAGAAAAATGATGAGGCCAGAATATGTCCAATTAATGTATAATATATGATCTCATCTTACTCTCCTTTTATTAAGTTTGATTACATTGTGTGACTTTTAGTTTATTTGATATGAGTTAGGATGTAAGTGTCTGTCTTTTGATTGATTTTTGATTCTAATGTTAAAATCTCTAGAATTCATGAAAAAGTGGGTGTTTAAATTCATTTTTGTAATAAAGTAGGTCTAATCAATTGAGGAAATGAATCAAGAAGCATTCAGTATGTTTTCAGCAACATCTGTTCCCACACGGCTTAGTTCTAGAACTCCATCACACACTCATCATCTAGTTTCAGAACTTTTGGACTTAGTTCTGGAACTCTAGTATTTAGTTCCAGAATTTTGAAAATTAGTTCCAAAACTCCTAGGGATAGCTCTGAAACTCTCATGGTTTCGATCCTTAACAATTTCCTATGGTTCTAGAATTTCTTTGAAGTTCCACAATTGATGGGAGTTATCTATTTTAAACCACATACGAGATATTTTTCATCTAAATTAGGAAAGGATGAGAAGATTTTGAATGTAGATCTAGGGAGAGTTATCCTACAACTATCTGATCAACCACAATCCGACTCAACATCTATTTTTGGCATGATTCGATTTCATCAGAATCATTGAGATAGTTGTGATTGTAAAATGTATATAAAAGCAGACCTGCAGTAGATAGATATATAGGATAAATAGAATATGATATGAGATAGATATAGAACAAAGAAGAGAAATAGACTAAGTACTCAGATCTAGTACATTTTGTAATACCGAATTTTTTATCAATAAAATATCCATTCTTATTTGAGAGAATTATGAGTTGTTAAATCCTGATTCAAGGATGAGCAAGGGCCCACTCCCCTAAGGACAAGGATATTTTTTTATTTGTATTTATATTTCTTTAGTAAATAGCTTAGATCTTTTAATTCTATATTTTTTTATTTCTTTCAGATTAAAATCTATTGTATACTTGTTCCCGCAGATGTTTTCTTATATTTCTTGCAATCATTTTCAAGCATTCTAAATTGTGTGTGTTATTTCCAAAATAAGTGTGTTTACTTTTACAAGAAAGTGTGTTTCCATTCTACATAGTGTGTTTCCTTTCAGCAAAGCTTTTAGTGTGTTTACTTTCAGCAAGTTTTCATAGTTTGATTTAAATAAGGTTTTACCAAGAAGTCCTTAAGACATTGAAGAGATCCCCTAGAAAATACAAAAATACTATAGTCAACTACTAGATCGATTAGGTTACTCTTGTTGCATATAAATTTATACACACCCCTAGTTTGATATGACATCAACAAGAATTTTATTAAATGAAGTGAATAACGACACCCATCATTTTTGGTGCCGTTGTCAGGGATCACTAGTTGGAAGTTTCTAATTAAGTGTTAGCAAGAGCAACAAAACATACATCTAGTAGTTGAAGGATATTCCCTACTATATCACAAAATATACGAGTAGAACAAGAGACTCACAGGGGTATATTCCTCCCAAAAACATCTTCACAAGAATTCATAACATCCTCTAGTAAAAGTAAGGAAATTGATCAAGAATTGGAAGCACCATCATCCCTCACAAACAAGAAACAAAATTACCATTTTGGAATTCTTAGATCAGTCACCTAAAGGAAGTGGAACTTTTAGGAGAAGGATTATTACTCAAGATCCATTTAGGGAGAGTTTCGATTCTCAATTGAGTAGTCAACCTCCTACTCCTGATTTTTCACCTTCCCCAAGGCATATCACTTACCACATTGATTGGGAGGAAAATTCAAAAATATTTTTAAAATGGAATGAGAAGTGAGAGAGAACTGATAGGACCTTTTCCTATCCAATCTAATTGGGAGATGATGATACATCAATGAAAAATATCTCACCTTCACATTTACGCACCTTTAGAGGGATGTCATCTGAAGATCTTGACCAATTTCTATTTGAGTTCAAGGTACTATGTCAAACCTATGATTATAAGATAGATAATCAAAAACTCAAGTTATTTCCATCCACTTTGAAGGATGCAACAATGAGGTGGTTCATGGGATTACCATCCAAAACTATTAGCACTTGGGCACAAATGGAGATTTCCTTCCTAGATAAATACTAGGATTATCATAGAGGGAGAAATAGAATGAAGAGTTCTTTAAAATCAAGCAAGACAATGATGATAACATATAAGACTATTTAGACA
Source organism: Taxus wallichiana var. yunnanensis (assembly GCA_018340775.1). Classification (NCBI taxonomy): domain Eukaryota; kingdom Viridiplantae; phylum Streptophyta; class Pinopsida; order Cupressales; family Taxaceae; genus Taxus; species Taxus wallichiana. The sequence goes on from CM031240.1 coordinate 308,006,142, forward strand.
TATTCCTCTTTATTAGCAAAAGATGTGGATTTGTGCTTATAGAGGAGTTAAGTAAAACCATTTTTCTTAAATTCTTGGATGAAAAATCTAGGGAATCCCTTAACTTATTAGAAGGTGTAGACATTGATCAAATAAGAATGAATGGAATTAAAGAGATTCGTAGAAGCTATTCCAAAACAAGAGGTGGACCTAGAAAAGGAAAATCAAAAATTTTGAATCTAGATATGAACAAACTAATGGATGAATTAGAAGAATTTAAAACAGATATTTTAGTGCAATTAACCTATACTATGGATGGATTACAAGCTAAATCAAATTCCAAAATTGAACTGTTGGCTGTATTATCCTAGATGTAGGAATAAACATGCACTAAGACACTGTCCTTTGGATAAAACAAAAATTTGTCTTATCTGTGAATTTAAAGAACATGATACTAATGTTTGTTCTTTACTTCCTATTATTAAGAATCAACTTAAACAAACCAAAGCCTCATCTACAATAGAAAATTGAATTTTGTTCATAGACAACCTAACCAAGGGCGGTTTATGCCAAGATCAGCTCCTAATCCTGAATGATGCCATGGGCTACTCAGGTAGCACCACAAAATTGGGGACAACCACCTTGGGCACCTCAACCAAATTGGAACCCTTGAGGTTGGGAAAATCAAGCTTGGTATGCTTAGGACATCGACAATCATGGGTTGGTCAAGGAAATCCCTATGCTTGGTCACAACCTAGATGGAACCATAGTAATTATTCTCAAGGAAGAACATATCCAAATCAAATCAACATACCATCATGAGATCTCCTACAAAAAATTCACAAACTGAGAATGTAGTCCAAACACAAATGCCAGCACAACCAGTAGCAAATCCAAGAAACAAACAAACAATTCTTGTTTGTGGAACAGAACAACTTAAAATCAGTTGATTTACATGTTATGGATTATAAGGATATTCAAACTAGATCTGGGAAAATCATTAACAGTCCACCCCTTATAATCATTGAAATGACAGAAGAAAATGAAATCCCTAGTATTGTTGTTCCAAAAGAGGATATAGAAAGAAAATAAAAGGATCCAGATAGCAACACTACTAAGACTCCATTTCCAGAGAGATTTAAAGAAGCTATAGAAATTAAGGATTCTGAATTGGTACAAGAACTAAGGAAATTGAATATTGAAATACCATTGTTACAAGAAATTAAAGACATTCTAGAATTGAACAAATTAATCAAAATGTTATGTATGAAAAATCCTGGAAGGAAGAAATAGTACCCAAAGACTATCAAAGTAGATGGGAAACTTGTTGATTTATTAGCAGGAAAACTTTTACTTCCCAAATATGGAGATTTGGAAGTCTTGTTATTTCGTCTCTATAAGAAATAAGGATGTACATAATATTTTACTAGATTTGGGAGTTGTTATCAATGTAATGATAGTGGATACTATGAACACATTACCATTAATGGGTATACAACCTACTAATACCATATTGCGTAGATGGCGAGACAGATCAGTAGCAAAACTAAAAGGACTTATTGAAGACATGTTGGTTATGGTGGAGTCATGGGAATATCCAGGTTGACTTCCTTATACTTATAGCAAAAGGTAAAATATTGGGTTATCCCATTATTTTGGGTAGACCATGGTTAGCTATAGTTGTTGCTTTAATATATTGTAGGTCAGGTGATATGACAATCTCAAATGGTAAGAAATCTAAACAAATTTCCTTATATCCTACTACACAACCTTTTATTAATAATCATGAACAATTGTGGGTTGATTCTCCATAAACCGATAAGAAAAATTTGTCTTCTTTTCTTTATGATGACATTTCATGATCATGCAAGAGAAGTAGAAGAGATGATTAATCCACCATTGGATGAGAACCTGTTGTCCTCAAAGCAATTTAAAATATTTTTGGAACAAGAGAACTTAGTTATAAAACCCACAAACTTAGTTCTAGAACCTACGAACTTAGTTTCGGAACCCGCGAAACTTAGTTCCGAACTCCGCGGCTATAGTTCCGTAACCACCAAATTTAATTCCGAAACCATGACAACAATAGTTATCTTTGATTGAAAATTATTTCACTCCAGAGGAATGATATTTCTCATGGGGAGAGGATGAATCAGTAGCTTCAGTTTCAAGTACATCAAGAAGTGGTGAAATTTTTTTGGAAAGTAGCAGTGAGGAAGAATTTGGCCTGCAAAGAGATAAGTATCATAATTCTCATTACTATCCTTTTTCTAGTATTCTATCTCAAGGAACTTTTGGAGATGTTGCTACATACCTTATGTTGTTACTACATACATGTCCATAAAATACTTTAATGAAACCCTTCCCATAAATCAGTTCGTCACATATTAGAATCAAGCATTTTGAAATTCAACTGGTAAAACTTTAAACATTAACAACTCGTTGAAGGATGATGAAGAAGCTAAATTGTTTGATGTTATAAAAATCATACTAAATCTTTTTCTTGGGATTACAAAAACATGAATGAGATTCATCCAAGTATCTTTACTCATCACATCTATACTAAAAACATTAAACAAGTTAGGCAGCTTCAAAGAAGGATTAACCTGACTTTAAGGGATATAGTCAAACAAGAAATTGAAAAACTATTACAAGTGGGTTCCATCTACCCTATCTCGATAGCCATGGGTATCTCCTCTTGTAATTGTTCCCAAAAAGAATGAAAAAGGAGAATATGTTTTGACTATAGGGAACTAAACAAAGCCACAATGAGAGATTATTTTCCCTTACCATTCATAGATCAAGTCCTAGATGACCTTTCGTAAACAATACTTTTCTTTCTTAGATGGATTTAGTGGGTGCAAATCAAATCAGATTTGCTACATCAAGATCATGACAAAACTAAATTTACATGTCCATGGGGAACCTTTTCCTATAGGGTGTTACCATTTGGTTTATGTAATGCTCCTACAAATTTGCAGAGAGTCATACTTGCAATCTTTGTTGATCTAACAAATGATTGTGTTGATGTATATAGGGATGACTTCACTTTGTACATGGAGATACATTTGAAGATGCTTTGAGAAATCTGGATAGAGTGTTAACAAGATGTGAACAACACAACCCGACTCTTAGTGATGAAAAGTGTTTAATGATGGTGGATGAGGGGATTGTATTAGGACACCATATTTCAAAAAAAGGAATTCAGGTGGATCAAAACAAACTTAGGATCATCTAAGATTTACCTTTCCTTAGACCTCCACAGATATCAAATCATTTCTAAGGCATGTTGGGTACTATAGGCACTTTATAAAAGATTTCAATAAAATTGTTGCACCCATGTTTAATTTGCTAACCAAAGACTCATGTGAGTTTCTTTGGGATGAAAAGTGTCGACATGCTTTTGAAGAAATTAAAGAAAAATTAATTAGTTCCCTAATATTGAGAGGACCTAATTGGGAAAATACATTTCATATCCAATCGATGCCTCAAATTATTCCATTGGTGCATTGGGACTGAAAGATGAGGAAGGAAATATGTATGCCATTTATTATCTTACCAAGAATTTTACTCCCATTTGAAAAGAATTACACTACCATTGAAAAATAATTTCTTGTTGTGATTTATGTAATCAATAAATTCGGACATTACATTTCAGTGGTACAAGATATTCTAACACACAGATTATTCAAAATTAAGTATTTAATGAACAAATCAATGGTTGGAGGAAGAATAATTATATGGTTATTACTTTTGCAAGAATTTGATATTACCATTGTTGACAATCCAGGTAAATCTAATGTGGTAGCTAATTTTTTGTCAAGACTAACCACCACAAGGGAGCAAGATCCAATCAAGGATAACTTTCCAGATAAACAACTATTTGCAATCTTAGCAAGTACACCATGGTTTGCTGATATGGCCAATTATCTTGCAATAGGGAAGTTCCCTCCTTCTTTCACTAAGAAACAAATAAATAAGTTAATCAAAACCATTATGCAATTCCAATGGCTAAATGGAATGCTATTTAAGTGTGGTCCTATTTTTGTCTTATGCGCGTGTGTAAGAGAGGATGAAATATTTGACATCCTCGAGGCATGTCATGATGAACCAAGTGGAGGACACTATTCAATGAAAATAACAAATCATAATATACTTGAACTTGTTATTATTGGCCATCTCTATACAATGATGTGAAGAGATATATCAAGAGGTGTGATCCTTGTCAAAGGATGGGACAAACAACTTTCACCAATGAAATGCCTCTTTAGCCTCAAGTTGTGGTTGAACCATTTGAGAGATGGGGATTGGATTTTATTGGTCCCTTTAATCCTCCTTCACAAGGGAAGGAATATATTCTTATGTGTACTAACTATGTGACAAAATGGGTATAAGTGCAGGAATTAAAAAATGCCAATGAGGAAGTAGTTGCTGATTTCCTTTGGAACAAAATTATGATAAAGTTTAGAGCACCAAGGAGCATAGTTTCATATTAGGGACCACAATTCATGTTCTAATTGTTATCCAAAATTCACCCTTAAGGTAATTTTGATAACATGCATCAAATTATTCAGTCCTGAGAAAGTAGATTGATTCAAGGCCCGAAATCATGTTTTTGGGGGCCCCTCGCTTCTCTCTAACTCTCCCATCCAAGAAGAAATCCCAACGAGTTAGAAAAAAGGTGAAAAATGCAAAAAATAAGGTTGCAGGACTGTTTTGAAGCATTTTGGGTCTGGAGGGTGCGGATCGTACCAATGCGGGTTGTACCAAGGTTCGTCGTACCAAGCTTGGGGCCAAAATACAAAGAAAATCAGCTAAGTCAGACATTTTTGTCCCAGTGGTTCATGACGACGATGGGGACGTCGGGACGCGAGGGACGCGAAAAGCCGAAACGGCCGAAAGTGGAAAAAATCGTCAAGTTTTGTTTTCACGCGGTTTGGGACATCCGGGACAAAAGTACGCGTGGGACGTGAACTAGACGATTCTCCGAAGATGGTCCATTTTGGGCGCTTCGGAGATTTTTGTCCGGACAAAGGATAAAAGTGCGTGAGGTACGCGAGGGACGCGCGGGACGCGAAAAGGTGAAAAGGCCGCAAAAGAGACAAGGAAGCCCGAATCGGCCGATGCGGGAGAATTCATTTGGGACAGCTGGGACAAAAGTGCGCGAGGTACGCGAGGGATGCGCGGGACGTGAAAAGCTGAAATGGCCGAAGGTAAGGAAGAAAAGTCAATGTTTTGACTCCGAGCTCTCGATTTTCACAAAATTGACTTTCTCGGAATGAGCACGACATCCTCTACGCCACAAAAACTAGATTTATTATTTTTAATGAGGTAGATATATTTAATTAAAAGAAACATATTTGGCTCTAGTTAGCTTAATGCTCATTCCCGTCACAATGACACAAAACGCCCGCTGACCCAAAATAGCCGCCGCACTCGAAGGCCATAACTTTTGCATTTCTCAACGAAATCAAAAAATTGGTACCATTGTTAATCGTGGCTCGATCCCATGCACAATAATTAAGAAATTCCATATTTTATGAGATATAGATGGATATTTTTATAAAACATGGCCGGGTTCATAACAGTGTTTTATTTGGCAGTTGGGAGTGCAATTAAGAGGCATGGTCATCATTCTTTCTCTGCTGCAGCACCTGGGACAGTATGGGGAGCCTTTTACAAGTAATATATAATCATTTTACTCCATTTAATGCCTCTTACAAGTGGTTGAAGGACAGATTTCGGGATTTCCATTTTCCCTTCTCTCTCTCTTCTCATTTTTCTATAAATTGGAGTGTTGGGCTCATTGTAAGGGGAGGTAGTTTTTTAGTAAAAGCTCTACCAAAATTGCTTTGTGAAGCCAATGTGTTATAGGCCCTTGTTGTGGACTCCTTGCATGGTGATCCAGGCCCTTACCTTGTAACCGATTGAACTATGCATATCAAGAAGCAATAAAATATAAGTTTGTGGATGTATCTTCCCCTATTGTGTTTTCTTGCATTCTTCTTGCCCCTTCAACCTCTTCTTTACAAGAATATTGTGTCTATTATTATGCTCTTACAGGGATCCATTATCATTGTGTATGCTTGAAATATTTTTGTGAATGCATTTTGCTAGATTGTGGAGAACTGTCATCACCCCTTCTAGTGTGCACTTTGCTTCTGTATCTCACGCATTTGAAGACTACTCTCACACCCTCCTTTTCTGGTGTATCACCGCTTTAGTGTAGGATTTCATTTTATACATTCTCTCTCCCTGGTCCCTTGGAATTTTAGATTAGAATAGTTAGTTTCCCCTGCATTAGAGTAGATTGTGGCAGGTAGTTTAGGAGCAAGAACCAACTTTCTCTGGAGGTCTATCTCAAGTAGCAAGTCCCACAACTTGGAGATAGTACCCATGTTATCCAATCACACCGTGAGTTCAAGTATATGCACTTGTATAAACATAGGGGTGTTGTGATTCGGTGATAACAGTTCTGGCACGCCCGGTGGGACATTAGAGGTCTTCACTTTCATTACAACAAGATCGATGTGCACTTGTTCCATGTTCCAGCTTTGAAGGAGCTTTAAAATCACACATCTGGTGACTCCAAAAGAGGCATAATCCACTGGTTTCAGTAGTCCAAGCCTGGAAATTTATGAGAAGAATACAGACCAGGTCAAGAACTAGGGAGGAAGGATTGTTTGTTTATCTGCACCTATCTCCAGGTAGAGAAAGAAGGGGAAGAAGAGCTCAAAGATCTCCATCTCCACCTAATAGAACCTTGTCTACACCTCCACCTAGTAGACCTTTCATCCAATCAACAAGGGTTCTCAGGCCAATCAGAATGGCGCAACAACCAAATCCGTATGTCAATTTCACTAGCAATAGCCCACTTGCTCTCAATGCACAAAATCCAATTCCAGTTGCAGCATTGAAAAACATTCCATACTTTACTGGAGAAAATCATACCACTCCTGGTGATCATGTCAAGGACATTGCTAATATTTGTGCAATCCATGAGATTAATGAGATGCAAGTTGCTGTCAAACTACTGGCGTCTTCATTCAAAGGGAAGGCTTTGCAATGGTTCCAGAGTCTTGCTTCAGGCTCTATCCAAAATTGGAACCAGCTATGTATAGCTCTCCATGAGCAGTTCGGAGAGAAGGGAGATAATTTGTCCCTTTTGGAACAATTGACAACTATCAAGAGAGCTCCCAATGAGCAGCTGACTGACTTCAACTTCAGATTTCAAAGGACTTGGGAGAGGATTCCAGTGGCAGTAAGGCCAGCAGCAGAAGGTGCTTTTCTATATTACCTTAAAGCTTTAAATTCTGATATTTCTATGTTAATTCAATCTATGGGAGGCACAACCTTACCTGTTGCTTATAGCATTGCCATTAGGGCCAAAAACTGTCTTATTCAAGCTGGTAAGCTGGCTCCTAGGCCTCCCATGCCCTTTTATCCAAACTTAGAAAATCTAAGCACTAGTCAGGCACCCACTTTGGCTCCTATTCCCACTCCTAGAAATCAAAGTTCAAATGAAACTTCTACTTCATCCTCTAGTGCTTCAAATGAACTCCAAGAGGTTATGAAACAATTGCAAAATCTAGGTAATGAGCTGGTTACACTCAAGAGGCAACAAGCCCAAAGTTTTAGACCTTCTTATCAGCCTCAAGCTCAGCCTAATAGGTAGCCATATCAGCCTCAAAGACCACCCAATCTAGCTGCAAATCAGAATCAAGCAAGGCCTCCTGCCAACAGACCATTTCAGCCCTATAACCCCAATGTTGCATCCACATCCAGAGCTTTGGTACCGGTGCAAAATAACATGGCCCAAGAATATGATTGGTGTTTCCCATGTAGTCAGCCACATAACCAATCAATGTGCTTTAACGGTGCATTAAATCAGGCTCTGATGGTGCAAACCATTGGTGGGTCGCAAGAGTCCAGCCACGAAGAGGATCAAGCAACAAGAAACACCTCAGCAAGGAACATCTCCAAATGAAACTACTCTTGTCAATTGGCAGGCTGAAGACTTTTGTGGTATGAATCAAACAATATCTCAAAGTGTTGCAGCCAACACAAGGTCAAAAAGGAGAAATTTGGGTGAAGGACAACCATTGGCTCCAAGTAATCCACAACCTTCTACCACTCCACAAGCTATTGGAAAACAAAATGTAGTTCCAAATATGCAAGGACCACCCAAGCCAGCTCCTAAACCAACTCAGATGTCAGCTGCTGCCACTCATTTGCAAGGAATGAATGTGCAGGCTAGAGGATAGCAGAGGGATGCTTCATCCCCATTCAACATCATTGATCAGATGAAGAAGACAAACGTAAACATATCAATGTGGGAATCACTATCCATCCCAGGCCAAAGAGATTTGCTAGAAGCTGCCATGAAGGATTGGTCAAATTCAAATCAACAGGTCCAAATGCAAGAGAAGGTACTCACAAATGCTGCCCAACCTGAAGGGAATCATGGAGGACAACAAGGTAAAATGTTGAAGCCCCCTCCATTTTATGTTTCATTGATCATTGGGGACCAATTGGTACACAATTGCATGATTGACTCTGGGGCAAGTAGTTCAGTAATGCCCAAGCAAATAGCCGATCAATTGGGGCTTCAATATGAAGTCATCTCCAAGGGTGTAGTGCAATTAGACGGGACAACAGTGACAACGGTTGGAGTAATCAAAGGTTTGAGCCTCACACTACACGCATGTCCCAACGTAATAGTGTTACAAGATGTGTCAGTCATAGACCTGCCACCACTCTTTGCATTGTGCTTGTCAAGAGACTTCACTGCTAAAATTGGAGGCTATCTTTTGGCGGATTGGTCACACATGTTGTTTAGAACAAGGTATGGAACTAAGGCCACAATCAGATCTGAACCTATTGCAAACTTTCACATTGAGCCTTACACTCCAAGCCAAATCAATACCAACTATTCAGCGTTTGATCAAGAAGATTATCCAAGCACTGATGAAGCTGACACCAAGGTTGGAAGCATCCCAGATTTGACTCTTGACGAATGGGCAAAGCAAGGTGCATGCTTTTGATCCTTATCAAGAAATAGAAGAATCCGAGCTAGGAGTTTATTGTTTACATGAAGAGAATCAACCTCTCCCCAACATCACCAAGCCAGATCATAAGGATGAAAATGAAGTATGGCAATTGTTCTTTGATGGATCAAGGAGTAGACAAGGTGCGGGAGGAGGAGCTATGCTCATTTCGCCGCAAGGTACAAAGTATTACTCAGCCTTCCGTTTTCAGTTTTCTTGCTCAAACAACACAACTGAGTATGAAGCCTTAATTCACGGATTGCACTGGGCAAAGAAGAAAGGCATCAAGAATTTGCAAGTATTTGGTGATAGTGAGCTGATCGTGAAACCAAGTCAGAGGAAAAAATGCCGCCAAAAATGATCTGTTGAAGAACTACAAAAATTGGGTATGGGATCTTATTGAAGATTTTGAAGCTTTTAGCATCAATTCCATCCCAAGAAAAAGAATGAAGCAACGGACAAGACTGGCAGCAATTGGGGCTGCGTTTGATATTGTAGAAAATATCAAAAGTGAGAAATCTCAGCCTCATATCAAATTGGTTGTGAGACCAGCTGTTCCGGATAACAACACAAGTTGGCAAGTCTTCGAGAATGATCAACAGATTGTTAATTTCCTGCAAGAAGAAGCTGAGTTCTCCGCGAATCAAGACAAGCTGGAGCAGCAGTATGGTGACCAAGTGGTGTAGCTGAGAACTAACAAATTACCAAAAGGCCTCATAACCTTGGAGTCAATATTCAACCCGAATGATCAGTTCGGAAGGAGAAAGTGAACATTCAAGTAAAGGGTGAAGATTCAGAACCTATCTTAGTAGATGAAGGCAAGACATTGCAAATTGGCAAAGTAAGTACTCCACAAGAGAAATCTGATTTTGTTCAGCTTTGTCAAGAGTTCCCAGATGTCTTCGCTTGGACTTACAAAGATTTAAGAGGTTTCAACCCAAAGTTGGCACAACATACTATTGAGCTGGATCCGAATCCAAGCCTGTCAGGCAAAAGCAAAGGCCAGTGAATCCCCATATTGAACCTCTCATGAGAAAAGAGTTAAGCAAGCTTATTGAGGCCAATATCATCTTCCCCATCAAACACTCAAGTTGGGTTGCAAACTTGGTGCCAGTAAGAAAGAGAAATGGAGAAATAAGATTGTGTGTGGACTTTCGCGATCTAAATAGAGCATCACTCAAGGATCATTATCCGCTTCCATCAATGGAACAAATATTGCAGGTTGTAGCTGGTTCAGAAAGGTTTTCATTGCTAGATGGATATTCAGGCTATAATCAGATAATGGTGAAGGAAGAAGATCAATTCAAGACAGCCTTCACTACAAAATGGGGCACGTATATGCTTACAAGAAGATGCCATTTGGACTGTCAAATGCCGGAGCAACATTTCAACGAGCTATGGATATGGTGTTCAAAGGCTTAATCAACAAGATAGTGTTGGTATACCTAGATGATATCACTTGTCTTCTCAAAGAATGCAACAGACCATCTCTTTCACCTCAGACAAGTGTTTTAGAGGTGCGTAAGGGTTCGAGTGTCGTTGAATCCAAAGAAATGTATATTCTTGGCACACGAGGGCAAATTGTTGGGCCACATTGTCTCTAGGAAGGGCTAACAATTGATCCTGAAAGGGTTGAAGCCATCCGAACACTTCCATTGCCACACCACAAGAAATCTCTCCAAAGCTTCTTGGGAAGGATAAACTTTGTCCGCAGATTTGTGCCTAATTTTTCCACTCTTGTGAAGCCTTTAATGATGATGTTGAAGAAGAGTCTTGCATTCAAATGGACAAAAAGGCAAAGAGAGTTTTGAAAACATCAAGCATGCAATATCACAAGCTCCAACTCTTATCAACCCAGACTTTTCAAAGGACTTCATGTTGTATGCGTTTGGAGGATCAGATACAATCTCAGCTATCTTGACATAGCTGAATAGAGAAGGTTTAGAACAGCCCATAGCATTCTTCAGTCAAACCTTGGAAGATTATGAAATAAAGTATTCTTTCATCGAAAAGCATGTCCTTGCTGTCATCAGGAGCTTGAAGAAGTTCAGACATTTGGTCTCAAACAATAAGATTCAACTGCTGGTGTCTCATGCTGGTGTCAAGGACTTTCTCCTAAACAAGGATTTAAATGAGAAGAGAGCAGGTTGGATCACTCGGTGATGGAATATGATATTGAAATCAGAGTAACCAAACTATTTCATGTTCGTGGCAAAGGTTTGTGTGAGCAGCTCACTTCCAAACAACCAGATGGCTCAAAAGGTGAAGAAGATGTTGTCCTACTACTACAGAATGATCAAGAACAACCAGCTGATGATGCACTCATTCCATGTTGGACTCAAGACTTGGTGCATTACCTCCAAACAGGCTTGTGCCCTCTAGAAGTGAGCAAAGCAAAGAGGAGATACTTTAGATTACAAGCTATCCCATATGTACTCATTAATGGTATCTTGTTCAAGAAGGACATCAATGGTGTTCTATTAAGATGCATCGGAACATGTAAAGTTGAGAAGATAGTACACAAGTTCCATAATGGAGAAGCAGGAGGCCACTTTGCTCCACAGTGACAGCTCTCAAAATCATGAAGGCTGGTTACTATTGGCCTATGATGTTCAATGATTGCTACTCATGGGTCAAGAAATGCAAGAGATGTGCATTCTTCACAGGGAAAGAAAGGTTAGCAGTGCTGCCCCTTCGTCCAATTTCAGTGGATCGGCCATTCATGCAATGGGGATTGGACTTCATTGGGGTTATCAATCCCAATTCGAGTCAAGGCCACAAGTGGATACTTACGGCAACAGACTATTTCACCAAGTGGACCGAAGCAGTGGCACTCAAGGAGGCAAATGAATCCAATATCTTAGATTTCTATGAAGGGATAGTCACGAGGTTTGGTGCCCCTACCACTATCATATCAGACAATGCATTGGCATTCCTTGGCACAAAGATCACTGAATGGGCTGTCAAGAATTGTGTGTATCTCAGCACTTCATCAAACTATTACCCTCAAGGTAATGGCCAAGCCGAGTCTACGAACAAGAACCTACTAAGAATCATCAGAAGGACTTTGATGAAAATCAAAGAACTTGGCACGCAAAGCTCAAATCAGCCCTATGGGCTGATAGGATCACACCCAAGAGGTCTACAGGAAGCTCTCCATACAAGCTTGTGTATGGGAAAGAAGCAGTTCTACCTATATCACTCGAGTTGCCAGCATTGGAACTGATGAAACAATTGGAACTAGCTGAGTTTGAACCCATGGAGGTTAGATATGCAGAATTAATGGAGCTCCAAGAAATTAGAGAGCATGCAGCCCAGGCAATAGAGAAGGATCAAGCCTTGATCAAGAAGACTTTTGATAGGAAAGCCAAGGCTAGAACCTTCCAAATTGGAGATCTAGTGTTGAAATGGGATGCAGATCGTGCAAAGCCAGGAAAGCATTCCAAGTTTGATGCCATCTGGAGTGGCCCATACATGATCATTGAATGCAAAGGTAGCAATGCCTTCCGACTGGCTAAGTTGGATGGTGAAGAATTGCAGATTCCGGTCAATGGGATCTATCTCAAACGTTGCTACTAGAAAGATAGCTTTTCACCCTTGTAAATATTAATTTAGAATTTCCATTCCTCTAAGTGCTTATGCACATTGTACTACTGTTAGAGTAGTTTTATTTCCCTAAGTGCTTGTGCACATGTCCTATTGCTTCTAGTATGTGCATGTTTGCAGTTCATCGAGCCTTCGGAAAAGAATTTGCAGCCGCAGGAAAACCAGCTCAACAAATGTTTCAATGGCTCAAAGATACAAGTTTTCAAATTTCAGATCAGCTGAGAGATTATCAAATAGACTCCATGCCCAATGGATTGCTACAAGTAGCTGGCCGTTCTTCATCTGGCAGGCAGATAACCCCGCTGAGTCGCCAAAATTGTTATCCAAAATTCACCCTCAAGGTAATTTTGATAACATGCATCAAATTATTCAGTCCTGAGCAAGTAGATTGATTCAAGGCCCGAAATCATGTTTTTGGGGGCCCCTCGGCTTCTCTCTAACTCTCCCATCCAAGAAGAAATCCCAACGAGTTAGAAAAAAGGTGAAAAATGCAAAAATAAGGTTGCAGGACTGTTTTGAAGCATTTCGGGTCTGGAGGGTGCGGATCGTACCAATGCGGGTCGTATACCAAGGTTCGTCGTACCAAGCTTGGGGCTGAAATACAAAGAAAATCAGCTAAGTCAGACATTTTTGTCCCAGGCGGTCCGCGGGACAGTTGGGATGTCGGGACGCGCGGGATGCGAAAAAGCAAAAGGCCAAAAGTGGAAAAAATCGTCAAGTTTTGTTTTCGCGTGGTTTGGGACATCTGGGACAAAAAATACGCACGGGACACGAACTAGCTGATTCTCCAAAAGATGGTCCATTTTGGGTGGTTCGGAGATTTTTGTCCGGATAACCGGACAAAAATGCGTGAGTACGCGAGGGAACGTGCGAAGCGAAAAGGTGAAAAGGCCACAAAAAGAGACAAGGAAGCCCGAATCGGCCGATGCGGGAGAATTCATTTGGGACAGCCGGGGACAAAAGTGTGTGAGGTATGCGAGGAACGCACGGGACGCGAAAAGCCGAAATGGCCGAAGGTAAGGAAGAAAAGTCAACGTTTGACTCCGAGCTCCGATTTTCACAAAATTAGACTTTCTAGAATGAGCACGATGTCCTCTATGCCACAAAAACTAGATTTCTTATTTTTAATGAGGGTAGATATATTTAATTAAAAGAAACATATTCAGCTCCAGTTAGTTAATGCTCATTCCCGTCAAATGACAGAAAATGCTTGCAGACCCAAAATAGCTGCCCGCACTCAGAAGGCCATAACTTTTGCATTTCTCAACGAAATCACACAAAATTGGTACCATTGGAATCATGGCTCTGATTCTGATGCAAAAATCAATAAATTCTAGATTTTATGAGATATAGATGGATATTTTTATAAAACGTGGCCGGGTTCATAACAGTGTTTTATTTGGTGGTTGGGAGTGCAATTAAGAGGCATGGTCATCATTCTTTCTCTGCTGCAGCACCTAGGATAGTATGGGGAGCCTTTTGCAAGTAATATATAATCATTTTACTCCATTTAATGCCTCTTACAAGTGGTTGAAGGATAGATTTTAGGATTTCCATTTTCCCTTCTCTCTCTCTTCTCATTTTTTCTATAAATTGGAGTGTTGGGCTCATTGTAAGGGGAGGTAGTTTTTGTAGCAAAGCTCTGCCAAAATTGCTTTGTGAAGCCAATGTGTTATAGGCCCTTGTTGTGGACTCCTTGCATGGTGATCCAGGCCCTTATCTTGTAACCGATTGAACTGTGCATATCAGGAAGCAATAAAATATAAGTTTGTGGATGTATCTTCCCCTGCTGTGTTTTCTTGCATTCTTCTTGCCCCTTCAACCTTGATTACAAGAATATTGTGTCTATTATTATGCTCTTGCAGGGATCCATTATCATTGTGTATGTTTGAAATATTTTTGTGAATGCATTTTGCTAGATTGTGGAGAACTGTCATCACCCCTTCTAGTGTGCACTTTGCTTCTGTATCTCACGCATTTGAAGACTACTCTCACACCCTCCTTTTCTGGTGTATCACCGCTTTAGTGTAGGATTTCATTTTATACATTCTCTCTCCTGGTCCCTTGGAAGTTTAGATTAGAATAGTTAGTTTCCCCTGCATTAGAGTAGATTGTGGCAGGTAGTTTAGGAGCAAGAACCAACTTTCTTTGGAGGTCTATCTCAAGTAGTAAGTCCCACAACTTGAGATAGTACCCATGTTATCCAATCACACCATGAGTTCAAGTATCTACGCTTGTATAAACATAGAGGAGTTGTGATTCGGTGATAACACTAATATGATCCAAGCTTTCACAAGGTATTACCAAATCAATCATAGGAAGTCATCTCCTTACCACCCACAGTTAAATGGACAAGTTGAAGTAACAAATAGATAATTAAAGAACATCCTTACCAAAACAATTGAAGCTGGGAGAAAAGATTGGGTAAAGAGACTACCCGAAGCTATTTGGGCTTATAATACAACTTAGAAAACTATAATAAGATTTTCACCATATGAATTAGTCTATGGAAAAAATCCCTTTTTCCTATAGAGTTTGAACTTAAGACGTTGATGACAACGGTGAAGGTGGGAATTGAGTTGAATGCAGCCCAAAATAAAGAATCATTCACCTCAATGAGTTGGATGAATTAAGATTGGAAACACTTTAGTAGACAGAGATAATTCAAGAGTAAAGGAAACAATGGCATGAAACACATATCAAGAAAAGTAAATTAAAATTAGGAGACTAGGCATTGCTATTCGATTCTAAGTACCAACAATTCAAGAGAAAATTGAGAACCGGATGGTTGGGACCCTATGAGATTAAAAGATATTTGACAATGATTCTATTCATTACTTCCCATTGATGGCAGCACACTCTTGGTCAATGGACATAGGCTGAAACTCTATAGGAAGCCTCCACTAAGGATGAATTATTGAGGAAGATGGAAGCAAACAAAAAATTTGATCATATGGAAGAACCCGGTTCTTCCAAAATGATCAAATAACCGAATGATAGATCTCGAATAAAGGGAAGAAGATGAAAACCAGCAAATGGTTTTTTCTTCCCTAAAAATAAATAAATAAACTAAAAAAATTTCTCTCAAAGGTCAATTGAAAACCAGCAAATGGCGGTTGACCTCATTTTTGCTAGTTCAAATAAAGGAATTCTTTTGAATTTTAGCTATCTTATCTAATCATGTCTTGGTCCACTTGTAGGAATGACGAGTCATCATACCAAAAGGATTACATCATCAAGGATGGTAATTATGTCTTTTAACTCATTTAGGATTGATTAAATGTTTGCATGTGTGATTTGACTTAATTTAAAAGTAGGTATGATCAATCATATATTTATACATTATGATTACTAGTGTGTAATCATGAAGATGATTTGATGGAATAAGTGGCGGCATGATTATAATTAGTAATCATTATTGCAAAAATCAAGTGAAATAAGTTACAGAGATATTTTAAGGAAGGAGCAACGAATTAAGTTTGTGTCCACAGCAAAAAATAGAGAATTCAGATGTTTCGTAGCTAATAACAGAGGGTTCCACATCCAAATTTTTCATTTCCATAGCTAACCAAGAGGTCTTGCAACCAATTCACACAAAATCAAAAGAGAGAGAACTCAATCCGATATGGGGATTAAGAAAAATATGAACCAGAGGATGATTCTCGGTTGCTCGTAGAAAAGAAGTGGCATCCATATTTGAGCATATAGGATGGATAGAGTTCATGAAGAAATTTTCAAGACATAATGACGAATTGGTAAGAGAATTTTTCATAAACCTAGAACAATCCAGGACAAAGATGAGAAATATATTTATTCATTTTTCTATAAATACTGTTAGTAATGTGTCTAGAGTGCCAATTGTGCATGTCCCACAACCTTCCAAGGGGACTCTAAAAGAACTAGTTAAAGTCTTATTGCAAGAAGGAGAAGCTAAACCGTAGTACATCTATAATACAAAGAAAATCATAAAAGGGGTCGAAAGGGCTAATTTTCTCAAACCCTTTGATAGGGTAGCATTTTGGATAGTGAAATATTTAACCTATGATGGTCAATTTGGAGTCTCATGGGAAAAGAATTCCTAAAAATGCTCATATATCTCAAGTATGGAGCCACAAAACTGAATACATAATAAACCTTTTAGGGTTTCCTTTTTATTCTATCCATACCATGGATAAGAGGTATTCCCAGGGTGTTCAGAAAATTAGGCATCATGGTCTAATTCATTTAATATTCCAACATCATTTTCTGTCAAAAGAAGAATGGAGAAGAAATTTGGGACAAGTTTCTTGGCAAGTTCAAGAAAAACCCTAATATTATTAGGACAATTCTAGCCCCATTCTCTCCTTCAACTAACCTAGAAATTGATGCCCTACAAAAGAATAGAGGGAAATAGAAAGAGAAAATATACCAAAAAGAAGAAGGTCAATGATAAAGATCAAAAAAAAATCCTTTTATACCTATGAAGGAAATTCCTTCTTCTGTAGTAGCTTTAGGGAGCCAATATCTATCTCTGACGGTGATAGCTCACCCATGCAAGAGCAAGAAAGAATAGTAAGAAGAAGCTCTAGAAGGAAATCCACTACTAGGCATGATGAACTTCCCCAGAGAAGAAAAATTCATAAGAGGTCAAAGGAAATCCCAGAGGGAAGGAGTGAGTAGGAAATGATGGAAGAGGAAAGTACTGCTATTTTAGACATTATGGCCATGACTCCTCCTAAGCAATTCAAGATGAAATCGAAAGAGGAGAGGAGAGATTTGAAGAGCAAGATTTTTAGGAATTGGCTGAACCATCAGCATTGCCACATGAAGAAGAAGAGTTGGCATCCAGGATAAGAAAAGGAAAATTTCCTTTGATAGAGGAAGAATGCCCAACTCCTCAAGTAATTTCATAGGAAGAAGAAATAAAACAAAGTTAAAGAGGCTTTGTTCTTATCTAGAGTAGATTGTAGACACTAATTTTCGGTATAGCACCCCTCCGACATCTTATATTCAAACAATTTCCATCCCGCTTCTCTTTATTTTAAATTAAATAAAATCCAATTCTATCTATTCATATTATTTAATTAATTATCAATGGGCTCCATATGTACCCATTTGATAATTCATTTTTTTTTATCATCCCCCTCTCATAAATTATTTAATTTAAAATTCACCCATCCGATACCTTCTTTTAAAAATGAAATCTTTTTTCACCTACCCAGTCCCACATGTTCCCCACTTAAGTCAAAATCAAGTTCCCACCTAAAAATTCAATCCCTTCAAATTATTAAAATATGAACCCCACCCATAAATCAATAATTCAAAAATCTCCTCTCCAACAATAAATCCAAAAAATCAATAGTGTAAAGTGAGCACATGACTTCACTATTGCACCTAACCATGTCCCCACTCCACATCACATCTTTTCCTTTTCTCACATCATGAACCCCACCATAAAAAAACTCTTCATTATGTTCTCTTAATCAAAATTGCTTTTGCAAATTATGGTTATTTGTTAATCCTCTATCTTAATCTAAATTCAAATTATAAATATGAGTCTTTTCCCCCTCAGAGGAGGAACATAGAAATTGAGGAGAAAATTCTAGAAATTCTAAAGCTTAAATTCATTTATCTGTGATATTTTACATCATATTGTGGAGTTTTTGGAAGTGGAGCTCTACCGCTTTCATATCGCCAACCTAACGATCAATTGGTTGTTCCGCTGTGATTCTAATTTGGTATCATATTTATATTTTTCTTCAACATATTGAAGATTGTTTTTATAGTTTTTGGAATGTCATCTTATCATTTGATATTCATTATTTTATTATGAACATGGGGATTGACAGCCACCGAGGAAGGTAACACTTCCCAAATCTTCTTTGTCAGGCAGTCCCCATATATCATCATCTAATCTTATCTATTTCCATCTTGCAGATCTATTTTCTTTCTTTACAGATTTATTTTCTCTACACCCATATCCAGAATCTATAGCTACATCTGAGGTCCTAAGCCCTCTATCATTTAGAGTTTCTGGTGGCTGGCAGTCTCGGTGTTCACCCGCATGAGAACGAGTTTTCCAAATCAACATTTGGCACGCCCGGTGGGACCAGATCCAAGCTTTGGTCATTTTGTTTGCTTGCTCACTTTGTATGGGTGTCATATGTATAATAGTTATTGTATTTCATATTATTGTAAATATGACATCGCATCAATCTAGATATATGTTCTGTAATTTTTGTTTGTAAATTCACCCGCTTGCAGGATCATTGGTACTATTTCCAGTATGCATTGTGGTTCGTACATGTAGTTATTTGTGTCGTCATTGGGGTAAGTGGGTTTTTCATTTGAAAGGATCGGTTATTGACTTTTTTATAATAGGTGTGCAATTTTATTGAATTTTCTAAAAATGCAAAAAAAAAAAAGGAAAATATTGTCGTTTTGTTCTTGTTTTACAAGTATAAAGTTCATTTTTAAGATTTACACAAATAAGAGAGAAAAAAATATATATATATATATATATATATATATATATAATACAAAAAGAAAATAACAATAACAACTTCCCTCCACTCCACACCTCCCTTTTCCTGTCTGCCATCCATGCCTGTTGCAAATCCACGTCAGTTTTACATTTTGCAGTAATTAATCAGATCATGTTTCTACACAGTGAATAATGATTTGTATATTAATAGTTATTGGCTTACAATTCATTAGAACATGTCTATAAAGAATGCTTTGATAAGTGATATTGCGTAGTAGGAATAACTTCACAGTCTCCTTATAATAATTGATTTACAATTCTTTAGACCACATTTATCTTAGATACACAGTCCTAATGCAATTTAATTACATAGTCTCTCCTAATAATTTATTTACATCTAAACGTCCAATTATATTTTATATCCTTAATAAGCGTCTATTGGTGAAGTTTGTTTAGATTCGATAACTAAACGTATATTCACATTGGCTTTGATAACATTGTTTACCATCTGAGCTTCATTATTATCTTGTTCATTTATTGTTCATTTTTATAAGTTTACAATAGGTTTGTCATTTATTTAGTGTCTGTCACCATTTATTACTTTTGATTTAATTATCACATTGTCGTGTCTATCGTTTGGTGTCTAATTTATTTTATTAATAATAGCCATTGCATTGTTTAGTATTTACTTTACTTTATATCTGACTAATCTGGGTAAATTGTTTATTCTAATTTATTTATTTGTTTTATCTCTTTTGGATCACATCCACTAATTTTCATATTTTCCTTTACAAGATTGCACTATTAGAGATAAGATCTTAAACTCAGACCACATCACCAATCATCACTTGTTAATCCCATCTGCAGTCTTGACATCCTTGGATGTTCCCAATCATTGATTATCATTTTCAAACATTTTACTTGAATACGAAAAAAGGTGCTTTCCAGATCACCTAAAGCTTACACTTGGCTCAGCTTGCTGTCAGATAAAAAGGAAAAAAGTGATATACAAGTATTCTTCAGTTTTCATTATTTTCTCCTTTTTAAATTATACTTTTATACACCTGGTTGATTGTCAGCATCAAACTTAATATTTCAAATTTGGAGTAAAACGAACCTGTGCATTCTTCTTGCTCACATAGTGTAAATAGGGGTTTAACTTTTGCATCACACTTATCATCACACATTGCCTAAAAATCCATAAATTAATCAACACATCAAAACATTCATTGCACCTGGTTCATTGATTGGGATTTGATCACCCAACCAAACCGTTTCAAACATTTCCCAGCCATAAATTACTTAAAACTAAACATAGTTTACCTTTTCTAGGTCCTCTTTCAACCGTTTTATTTTACACACATTCTTGATTTAAAAAAAAAAAACAAAAAAAAAACTATTTGTCTGACTTGTTTGTTAATATAACAACAATTTCCTTTTTATGCCCGTAATCACTCGATCCACTACTAAAAAGATGGAACACAACCTCGCCACACATAGTACTTCATCCCAATCAATCACTACATCAACAACTTCATCATCTCGTGTTTCTTCCTATCTCACTCACAGCACTCATCCTCTTACTAATATTCCTCATTCCATACCTTTTGCCCACGCTATGGCATTAGACCAACATTTCATCCCATCTAGGCTAGCCACTCTGCCCTCTGTTAGATCAGAGCCTATTGGTACCTCGGATTATCTCTTAGAGACCTAGAATTTAGATAGATTCTTGATGCTAACCAACCATGTGGCCCTCCAAGACTATCTTTTAAGAAGATACATACACCTCCTTTAGATTGGCCACTACGCTTCAAGTAAGTATATCCTTATAATGTTGGTTCTGACATTCCTCAATCTATGGCCTTACATGATTTTGCATCATCTTCCACCAACCCATCGGCACACCAGACCACCCAGGTAGTTACGCCCATTCCGCCCAATCTTCCTCACATCAACACGACTATCGTGACTACCATCCCTACCACTACAATGGCTCTTATGGTCACTGGTACCTCCATTCAACCATCCTGTTGTCAAATCCATTATCCGGATAGAAATTCCTACTACATCACAAGTCTATACCCTCACTTCCCAACTTCCTCCAACCATACCTTTACAACACACAGTGTCATTTCCAGGCTATCAACCCACATATACTCACATCCCCACTCAACAGTTACTTCCACAACCTCCAAAATCTCAACAATCACACCGTGCCCCCTGTTTCTCACCAACACACATTCTATCAAAGAACCCACCTCAACTATCACACCTAACTTACACTCACCCATACCAAATTCCTCAGATCCCCACACCTACTCAAATCCCAACACCACCTTTCATTGCTCAATAGACACTTCCCAATGACCCCATACAAATCTTGATAGGTCGGTTAGCCAACCTAGAGGTTGCTACATTGGGGTCCAAGATCACATTGTATTATGAGAAAATATGTAATGAACCCATACATCCATCCGTGGCCATGAAACTATATCCTCCACACTTTGGAATTTCTGAAGTTCACCAAGATTAATAGCAAGAAGGATCCCTAACAACATCTCGGAGCATTCAAGGATACATGTTATCTCATTACACATGACCAAGAGTTGATGCTTTGTACTTTCCACGTGTCTTTGGTCGGGCTCGCCTTAGAATGGTACAATAACATCCCCCATTACTCAATATATTTTTTTCCCATCTCACACAATTTTTTTCTTGAAAATTTTCCATTAATATCATGCACAAAATAACCATCAATGACTTGTACACTATCCATCAATTCGAAGATGAATCCATCATGGATTTCATCGCATGATTGTGTAATATGATAAATCAATTATCTTTTCCACTACCTAAAATTGATCTCATTGAGCTCTTTGCACACTCTTGCACCAAGAATATCTCTTCCACCTTGGAAATAAAATTATTTCACACTTTTGAAGAGGCTTTTACTATGGCCCGTAAGCTTGAGATATGTGCTTGCTCACATAGTGTAAATAGGGTTTAGCTTCTACATCACACTTATCATCACACACTTTAAAAAATCCATAAATTAATCAACACATCCAAACATTCATTGCACTTTGATTGATTGGGATTTGATCACCTAACGAAACTGCTTTTCAAACATTTCCCAACCATAAATTACTTGAAACCAAAAACAGTTTACCTTTTCTAGGTCCTCTTTTAAGCTGTTTTATGTTACACACATTATTGATTTAAAAAAAAAAAAAAAAAAAAACTGTTTATCTCGCTTTGTTTGTTAATATAACAACAATTTCCTTGTTATTCCCATAGTCACTCGATCCACTACTAAAAACATGGAACACAACCTCGCCACACAAAGTAATTAATCCCAATCAATCACTACATCAACAACTTCATCATCTGTGTTTCTTCCTATCTCACTCACAGGCACTCATCCTCTTACTAATATTCCTCATTCCATACCTTTCACCCACACTATGGCATTAGACCAACATTTCATCCCATCTAGGCCAACCACTCGACCCTCTGTTAGATCAAAACCTATTGTTACCTCAATATTCCCTCTTAGAGACCTAGAATTTAGACAGATTCTTAATGCCAACCTGTGGCCCTTCAAGACTATCTTTTGAGAACATACATACACCTACCTTTGGATTGGCCACGCTTCACAAGTCTATCCTTATAATGCTAGTTTTTACATTCCTCAATCTATTGCCTTACATAATTTTGTATCATCTTTCACCAACCCATCATCACACTAGACCAACCGGGTGAAGTTACGCCCATTCTCCGCCCAATCTTCCTCACATCAACACGACTATCGTGACTACCATCCCTACCACTACAATGGCTCCTATGGTCACTGGTACCTCCATTCAACCATCCCAGGTGTCAAATCCCTTATCCAGGATAGAAAATTTCTACTACATCACAAGTATATACCTCACTTCCCACTTCCTCCAACCATACCTTTGCAACACACAGTGTCATTTCCAGGCTATCAACCCACATATACTCACATCCCCACTCAAGAGTTACTTCCACAACCTCCACAATCTCAACAATCACACCATGCCCCTGTTTCTCACCAACACACATTCTATCAGCAACCACCTCAACTATCACACATAACTTACACTCACCCATACCAAATTCCTCAGATCCCCACACCTACTCAAATCCAACCACCACCTTTCATTGCTCAATAGACACTTCCCAATGACCCCATACAAATCTTGATAGGTTGGTTAGCCAACCTAGAGGTTGCTACATTGGGGTCCAAGCTCACATTGTCTTATGAGAAAATATGTAATGAACCCATACATCCATCCGTGTCCATGAAACCATATCCTCCACACTGGGAATTGCTGAAGTTCACCAAGTTTAATAGCAAGGAGGATCCCCAACAACATCTCAGAGCATTCAAGGATACATGTCATCTCATTGCACATGACCAAGAGTTGATGCTTTGTACTTTCCCCATGTCTTTGGCTGGGCTCGCTTTAGAATGGTACAATAACATTGCCCAGGTACTCAATATTTTCTTTTTCCCAGCTCGCACAATTTTTCTTGAAAACTTTTCCATTAATATCATGCATAAAATAACCATCAATGACTTGTACACTATCAGTCAATTCGAAGATGAATCCATCATGGATTTCATCGCACGGTTGCGTAATATGATAAATCAATTATCGTTTCCACTTTGCCTCAAATTGATCTCATCAAGCTCTTTACGCACTCTTGCACCAAGAATATCTCTTCCACCTTGGAAATACAATCATTTCACACTTTTGAAGAGGCTTTTACTATGGCCCGAAAGCTTGAGACATGTGCTTGCTCACATAGTTTTAATAGAGGTTTAGCTTTTGCATCACACTTATCATCACACACTGCCTAAAAATCCACAAATTAATCAACACATCGAAACATTCATTGCACCTGGTTCATTGATTGGGATTTGATCACCCAACCAAACCGTTTCAAACATTTCCCAGCCATAAATTACCTAAAACCAAACATAGTTTACCTTTTCTAGGTCCTCTTTCAGCCATTTTATTTTACACACATTCTTGATTTAAAAAAAACAAAAAACAAAAAAACTGTTTGTCTGACTTGTTTGTTAATATAACAACAATTTCCTTTTTATGCCCATAATCACTCGATCCACTACTAAAAAGATGGAACACAACCTCGCCACACATAGTACTTCATCCCAATCAATCACTACATCAACAACTTCATCATCTATGTTTCTTCCTATCTCACTCACAGGCACTCATCCTCTTACTAATATTCCTCATTCCATACCTTTCGCCCACACTATGGCATTAGACCAACATTTCATCCCATCTAGGCCAGCCACTCTGCCCTCTATTAGATCAGAACCTATTGGTACCTCAGTATTCCCTCTTGGAGACCTAGAATTTAGACAGATTCTTGATGCCAACCCTGTGGCCCTCCAAGACTATCTTTTAAGAAGATACATACACCTCCCTTTGGATGGGCCACCACTTCAGCAAGTCTATCCTTATAATGCTGGTTCTGACATTCCTCAATCTATGGCCTTACATGATTTTGCATCATCTTCCACCAACCCATCAGCACACCAGACCACCCAGGTAGTTACGCCCATTCTACCCAATCTTCCTCACATCAACACGACTATCGTGACTACCATCCCTACCACTACAATGGCTCCTATGGTCACTGGTACCTCCATTCAACCATCCCAGGTGTCAAATCCCTTATCCGGATAGAAAATTCCTACTACATCACAAGTCTATACCCTCACTTCCCAACTTCCTCCAACCATACCTTTGCAACACATAGTGTCATTTCCAGGCTATCAACCCACATATACTCACATCCCCACTCAACAGTTACTTCCACAACCTCCAAAATCTCAACAATCACACCATGCCCCTGTTTCTCACCAACACACATTCTATCAGCAACCACCTCAACTATCACACATAACTTACACTCACCCATACCAAATTCCTCAGATCCCCACACCTACTCAAATCCAACCACCACCTTTCATTGCTCAACAGACACTTCCCAATGACCCCATGCAAATCTTGATAGGTCGGTTAGCCAACCTAGAGGCTGCTACATTGGGGTCCAAGCTCACATTGTCTTATGAGCAAATATGTAATGAACCCATACATCCATCCGTGGCCATGAAACTATATCCTCCCACCTTTAGGGAATTTCTGAATTTCACCAAGATTAATAGCGAGAAGGATCCCTAACAACATCTCGAGCATTCAAGGATACATGTTATCTCATTACACATGACCAAGAGTTGATTCTTTGTACTTTCCCCATGTCTTTGGTGGGCTCACCTTAGAATGGTATAATAACATTCCCAGTCTTGAATATTTTATTTTTCCCATCTCACACAATTTTTTCTTGAAAATTTTTCCATTAATATCATGCATAAAATAACCATCAATTACTTGTACACTATCCGTTAATTCGAATATGAATCCATCATGGATTTCATCGCATGATTGCATAATATGATAAATCAATTATCTTTTCCACTACCTCAAATTGATCTCATCGAGTCTCTTTCAACACTCTTACACCAAGAATATCTCTTCTACATTGGAAATACAATCATTTCACACTTTTGAAGAGGATTTTACTATGGCCCGCAAACTTAAGACATGTGCCTTGGTACAGGGGCATTTAAAATTGAAAACCAATAAGCTAAAAACTAAGTTCATTAGACCATCCATATTAAATGATAAATCAAAGACAACTACCAACACTGTCATTGTTAGATCATCTCCTACTCCAACATCTATAGTAACTCAACAATGATGTTAGGGAATAAGGGATAAAATATGTCAAATAATCCCTCATAGAATCACAACAACAGTAGAAACTAATATGCGAAAAATATTACATATCCCAAATAAAAGTGTAGAATAAACTAATAGAACACAAAGAGACATTTAACGTTGTTCACCCAATTTGGGCTACGTCCACCAAGAATCACTTGCTTAGATTTTATTACAAGTCGCCACTCTCTCAATCTGATACCCAGGATCTGTTTAGAGCTATACTCAAAGAAACTCTACAAAATTCACACCCAAATTCAAAGCACATCTGCAATGTTTTTCATACTTCTATCATATGCATAAAACCATATAAATAGACAACTACTTAAGTAGTTTTACAAAACCATGGGTATCAAAACCATGGGCAAAAACCATCCTAGAAACTTATGGGTCAAAATCCCGCCCATATGATAAAATCATGTTTCTTGATATATCGGGCACGTTTAAAGGCCCCGAACCCCAGCGAGGATACATAAAAGTGTATAGTACTCTTAGTGTATCAGTCTTTAACACTTTCACACATGAAAATAGGCTCCCATGACCTAACAAATGATTCACACACCAATGCCCAATTATACTCCCTTAGGAGAATCATACGGTGCCATATTTGACAAGGTGAGAACAACACACTTGATCACACTACCACCTATCCAACCTATTAATGAATCTAGGACACGACCTGTGTGGTATCAAGAAGATCACTATTGCAAGTACCATTAAGTCCGAGGACATGACATAGAAAATGTCGAACATTCAAGGATTAAATAAAGGCTTATTAATCGGGAGAACTTCAAGTGGATAACCCAAATGCCTCATCCAATCAACCTTTAGATATTTTTAAACAACCATTTCCAAATCATACGCCGACATCCATCAACCAGACTACTCCCACTTCTGTATCTCAAACCCTTAGTACCCACACCATAAACACTATCCATGCTGACAATAAAAGTCCAATTTCACCCACAAGTTCACCTTCTTCATCAACCATTATATCAGTTCCCTTTGATACATTATCTATATCCCCAAACCCATCAACATTCATCTCCACACCAGCCTTAGCTACATCCATACCCATGTCAATACCCTTTCCTATACTCACATCTCTCTCAACACCTATCGCCCTCTCTTCAGATGCAAATATCACTTCTATATCATGGCCCCTTACATCTACTCCATTAAACCCAATCACCTTGTCAGAAATTATCCCACCTCTACCTATTATCTCATCCTTAGCATCTCTTCCAATCCCTCTTTCTACACTTCTACCAACACCTACAACATCTACTATTTTACAATCACCTATCTCATCTCCCTCTTCCACGGCCATGTCATTACTCGATAATTTTTGGCAAACATTCCAGCATTCCTTAATTTCAAATTATCATCCCATTTCTTCTATACCATTAGACGCTCACACATCGGCGTAGTTCCCACAAATATCCACTTCAATATCTCTTGATCCTCCTATAGATATTCTGGTCATTCCCTCTAACAATCCACATTCATATACAAGATATAGACCCAATTTCCCAAGTGTTCTCATTCACAACCTCATCCAAAAGTAGACACTCGACTATTCTGATAGAAGCTCCTCAGAAACCACATCGTCTCCTTCTATTTTAGGACCACACCCCTCATCCTCCTCTTCCATTTTAGGAACCTTCCCTTCACCAACAACACATACTATCACTAGAACAATGCAACCACCATTTTCCAATCGATATCTTAAAACAGATTCAAGGGCGTCTGTGTCTTCCACTACTATCCCGCATCAAGCACATTCATCTACCTTTTCCAAATCCAAAATGACATCCAAAGCCATTATTACATCACCACCTTCCCATGCATCCTCCCAAAATTATCCACCAATAACACCAGGTTATTATACCACTATGTTTCACCAACTACTCTAAGCCTCAGCCATCACTTTACCACCAATTAATTTTTTTGATCCAAACGCACCAAGACCTTCCTGGTTTAATTCCAATCTTGTTTGCGCATTTCACTATGCCCCTGGACATGACACTGAATGTTGAAAAGCTCTCCAATCCATCATACATCATTTTGTCAATAAAAATATTAACGATAAAAAACCAATTCTATCATCTCATGCATCAACTTCCACATTCCAACATGCGTCAGTTCAACGACCACCTTGACCACCCTTCTCATTAAGAAATCCTATCAATACTCCACTATCAAATAGAGATATAACCACCAATGCCACCAACATATTACCAAAATAAGATGATCCTCAGGATCGTCCTCCTCTTATAATCAACGTTGTTCAGATAACCACCCGTTCAAAGCCATATAACTCTGACTCTGCCTCACCATCCGCCCCTAAGACTTATGTCACTATCCCTCCTCCTAAGGAGCTTGCTGCCTCCACACCTCCATCACAGCCAAAGGTTGTCATCGCTGCTCCTACCAATCATCCCGCAACAACACCTTCATCTTCTTCTAGATCCAAGGTATCTGTTCTGGCAGCCACCCCGAATCCTTCCTCCATTGAACATACCATTATTAGACAACTCCACCAGGCCCCTGTCAAAATGTCACTCTATGAGCTCATTCAAAGATCTCCACATCATAAACAATCTCTTATAGAGGTCTTGTAATAGATCCCGGTATCCTCCGAGGTGAGTCCTGACCTTTGTGACTTTAGCTCATGCCTTCACAACATCTGTTACTGTATCATTTGAAAGTTCAAAATTCCTAGGATACCACAAGAAGAACACAATCTACCATTATTCATCACTGTCTATATCAATGACACCTGTGTCCATCGAACCATGATTGATAATGGTGCCAGTATTAATATCATTTCTTCTCATACTTTCAATCAACTTAAATTACCCAATACCATTGTTTCCAAATATCCTATTATTCTTCGTGGCTTTAACGATGTTGTCACTCCCCATTAGGAATGGTTGTTCTTCCTATCCATGTCGGTCATAAACTCCTCCATGAACTTTTCTACATCATTGAAGGAGAATTCCAATATAATATTTTACTAGGACGTCCTTGGATTTGCGCAATGCATTGCGTTCTATCTACTCTTCATCATTGTATCAAATATGAACATGAAGGAAATACTTATGCTCTTCCAGCTGAGATCCCCCCTTCCAAGACATGTCACATGATCTATAGACCTAAAGATGTCCTTGTTCCTAAAACCAATTTTTCTCCTGATGCATCCACCAGTTCTTCTGTACCTCCATCTACCCTACCTCAGACAAATTCTTCTGATCCCATAACACAAAATCTTGCTTTAGGGGAATATCAACTCCTCACTCTCAATACTCTTCTTTCCCCCAATCACCTCGGCCACCCTAATAAATCCCCTATGTATCAATCGAATGTTGGGGAAATTGTCTTGTTTGGCCCTTCTTCCCTCAAAACCAATTTAGTATATGGCGGCCTTGATCAACCTTCTTCTCACACTAAAATTGTTTTCATGCCAAATGATATACAAGTGATTTTGAATTTCTTAGTAAACCATATTTTTCTCACACATACCTCTATCATTGTGCATGGAAGGGGTTTGGTTTAGGATGCTATGAATAGGGCCCTCATGGTAATATCTTTGCTCGAGCCCAAGAATCATGTCAAAAATTTGGTTTGGGATATGACGATCCCACCATACACCCTCCTGGAACATATGTGTCTTCTCCCATTCATATCGATTCATCCATTTCTTCTCCATCCAGAATATACTACTGATTCAAAACATATCTCTTCTCCTTCCAACTATCCTTCCAACTCAAATACTGATTTTTCTCCATCCAATTGTCTCACAGATCTAGATCAAGGTGATACGGTTCCTATTCCTCCTAATTTTTTTTTTAATTTTGACCATCTTTCTCAGACAGTGACTTATCAAGCCAAAAATGAAACCCGAGTATTTTCCCCTTAGATATCCAAAAATGGTAGAGGAAGATTCCCCTATCATTGACATTCTTCAATGCGATGATGACACTTCCATTCTCTCTTACATGGGGGCCGAAGGTTCTCAAGATCAAAAAATTTATCTGCCAGAAAAATCCAATCTCTTGAATGAATCCACTATCAACATTACTATTGGAGCACCTCAGGAGCACCACATCCTCAAAATAGGTCAGTCTTTGACACCTCAAGAGCTCGAAGCCTTCACTTCATTTTTGACCAAGCATAGCCAAGCATTTGCATGGTCATATTCGGACATGCCAGGTCTCGATCCCTCCATCGTTATTCACAACATCATTGTTATCCCCAATGCCAAACCAGTTAGACAGAAGCTTCATCGAATGCATCCTTGAGTTGCTCTTCTTGTGAAAGAAGAATTGCAACATCTCCTATCTCGCCAACTTCATTATCCCCAATGGGTTTCTAACATTGTACCTGTAAGTAAAAGCATCCGGACAACTTCGTATATGTGTTGATTTTTGAGATCTTAACCTCGTATGTTGTAAAGATGATTTTCCTCTTCCAAGGATCGAACAACTTGTAGATATTACAGCGGGCATGAGATGCTTTCTTTAATGGATGGTTTTTCTGGTCATATTGATTCTCGATTACACCTAAAGATCAGCACAAGACATCTTTTATCACCCCATGGGGTACCTTTTGTTATCATGTCATGCCCTTTGGTTTGAAAAATGTTGGGGCTATATATCAACGAGCCATGACATATATCTTTCATGACCTCTTACATCAAGCGTAAAGGACTATGTTGATGACCTCTTAGCAAAATCTAAACATAGGTGTGACCATCTTTCAGTTCTTGAGATACTTTTCAAGTGTCTCCTTTGTTTCTCCCTTCGTCTCAATCTGGTGAAGTGTGTTTTTGGAGTTCTTACTGGAAAACTCCTGGGCTTCATTGTCTCTATCAGAGGCATTGAAGTTGACCCCAAAAAAATCAAAGAAATTCTCGAAATGCCTCCTCCTTCCAATCTCAAACAACTTTTCAGTCTTCAAGGTCAACTTCAATCTATTCATCACTTCATATCACAACTTTCTGATCGTTGTCATCCCTTTCATCACCTGCTTTGAAAAGACATAACCTTTAATTGGGATCAAAACTGCCAAAAGGCTTTTGAAGATCTTAAGCAATATTTGTTATCTCCACCAGTACTCACACCTCCGCGAAGGAGAGCCCTTCTATTTATATGTTTCTGTAACTGATCATGCCTTAGGAGCTATGTTAGCACACTGTGATAATCAAGGATGTGAATAAGCCATTTATTATATCAGTCATACTCTCCATGATTGTGAAACACGATACTCTGAAGTGGAAAAATTGTGTTGTGTTATTTTCTTCATTGCATCAAAACTTCGACACTATCTTCTTAATCATAAAACCTATATTATTACTAACTTTCAACCCCTCAAAGTGATGCATTCTAAGCCATATCACAACGATCGCATCACCCGATGGCTCCTTCTCATGGCCAAGCTTGACTTGGAATTCATTCCTCAAAAGGAAATCAAGGGTCAAGCTATTGCGGATCAATTAGCCGAGGCCCCTCTTTCCAATCTAGACTCCTAATCATTTCCCAGATGAATCAATCAATCAATTTTGTCATGATCTCCTTAAAATGATTCTTTTCTTTGATGGTTCTAAATGCCAGCAAGGCGGAGGAGCAGGAGTTGTTCTCATTCCCCCTAGGGATTCCCCAATCCCCTTATCTTTCAAATTAGATTTTGAATGTACAAATAATATGGCAGAATACGAAGCCCTTATACTAGGACTAGAAACTACTATATTTCTGGGCATTCATATCCTTGACATTTTTGGTGATTTTGAACTAATAATAAAACATGTCACTGGTGAATATCAGTGTAAAAATGATATTTTACAACAATATCATGATATTTCTCATCATCTTCTTAAATCCTTTGATTCTTACACTATTCAGTTTGTCCCACGTTCGACCAATCATTTTGTTGATACAATGGCCTCCCTTGCGGCCCTTATCCCATGGACAATGCAAGAATCCCAACTTTCAGTTATTATACATCATCGTAAACAACCATTCTATGACATATCTCAGATTCATCTGGTCGAATCTAATTCGTCAGACCTCTGGTATTCACAAATTTTTGATTATTTATCCAAATCCATTACTCCCCTTGATCTTTCTAAAAATGCTAAGAGATATTTTATCCAACGTGCTACCCATTATGTAATCCTTGGTGGTATTCTTTACAAATGCGGGTTTGATGGAATCCTTCTCCGATGCCTCCAATCCCATGAAGCCTCTACAACTATCCAAGAAGTTCACGATGGTATTTGTGGTGGGCATTTCAGTGGATTATCTATGGCCAAACATGTTCTTCATCTTGGCTATTATTGGCCTTCTTTAAATCATGATTGTTGTGAATATGTCAAGAAATGTCTAAGATGTCAACAACACTCTAACCTTATCCATATTCCAAGCCAGGATTTACAGCCAGCCCAAGATTTATGGCCCTTTTCATAGTGGGGCCTTGATCTCATAGGTCTAATAAATCCTCATTCGTCACAACAACATCATTCTATCATCACTGCTACTGAGTATTTCACTAAATGGGTGGAGGAAATCCCACTCACCTCTACTAAATCTGGCCCAATCATTAATTTTATATATCAACATATCATTTTCTCGCTTTGGCATTCCTCATAAACTTATTATGGACAATGGAAAATCATTTAAAAATAAAGACCTTAAAAATATTGGCGATGCATTCAAAATCCAACTTAGCTTTTCTTCCCCGTATTATCCTCAAGCTAACGGTCAAGCTGAGGCTACTAATAAAACTCTTCAAAATATCTTGGCTAAAACTATTGATCAAGCAGGATGAAATTGGCATCTCCAACTTCCCTTTGCCCTATGGGCCTATCGCACTAGCATTCACACTTCCATAGGAGCTACTCCTTTTTCTCTGGTATATGGCTCTGAGGCCATTCTTCCCCTTGAAGTCCAAATTCCATCTTTACGTGTGTCTCTTCACAACTTCATTTCTGATGAAGATTATCATCAGGAACGACTAATGCAACTTGAGTTATTAGATAAACGTCGTCTTCTCGCTCTTGAACACCATCATGTCTATCAAGATCATATCCAACGAGCTTATAATAAACACATCAATAAGCGTGATTTTAAAATAGGTGACCTGGTTCTAAAAGAAAATCAAAATGTCACTACCTTAGAAAGAATTCAACGGGGAAAATTTTCTCCTAACTGGATCGGACCATATATTATCACACATAAGTATGGGTTTGGGGCTTATCATTTAGCCTCTCTTGATGGTAAACCAAAGGTTGAACCTCTTAATGCATTGCACTTATGGCCATTCTATTGTTAGTACACACACTTATGAGTATAGTCTTATCTTTAGACCATTCCTCCATCAGTATCCCCTTCCATCTATCATCATAATGATTTTGAATCATGTGCTCTACCGTCACTAATAGTCATGAATTTGAATATGAGTACCACATCTCTACTTACATCATATTCAAAATGGATAAGTTCTCCCATTTGGTGAGAACCCCATGATCATTACATCCATCACCATCTCGTTTTCCTATTGTACTCCTATAGAGGGTCTAGGGGTGTCTCTTGTACATTCATTCTCCCCTCCTAGGTGGTATACCTAGCTATCCCCAACTCTCCCCATGTGAAGCTCAAATTCATGTATATAAAAGGAAAGATCAAGGTTATTAAAAAGACTAATCCCTCGAAGGATAGCTATCATATATATTATTCTTTCCATCCATATTATGTATAAAGTATACCATACCCTAGAAGGATGGCTACTCTTTTATTATGGCATTTGGAAGGTTTTCCACATTAATCAGCCTTCCTTTTATTAAGCATTCCCAGAAAGCTTCCCATATTGATCAGCTTTCTTTTATTCTATTCTTCCCATTCCTAGAGCTGGGGCATAGACTTAAGAAATACCATCTTTGGAGAACCTTCTTCCCATGTACAAGATACATCTCCAATTCCTTTGTCATGTTGACATTAGGATTATGAGAATATTTCATCCATATCTTCTTCTTGGTCTTGTGATATAGCCAAATCTCATTAGTTATATACTAATACCTGCTATTGGTTGTAAGTGTAATGTTTTGAGTGGTATCTTTCTTGTTTATTTCTTATCGGGTTAAAATCATAACTTTCTTACTTGACCCTTGCTATGGTTATACGACATTCATTTCATCAAAGTCATCTTTTATCACAATTATCTCCTTAGAAATAAAATTTCATGTCATAAAATTAGTATCGATATGTTTACTCTTATAGATGTCCCCTATCAACATCATCCATAAATCCATGAAATCAATTATTATCTTCAAAATGCATTATTCAATTCAGAATTCTACTTGAGGATAACTCTTAGGTAGCATTCATTATCTGGCAGATTCTCATCCCCCACCATTTTTCATTATCCTCTTCTTCACCATCTCAGACTTTTCACCCCGACCGCACATCTCGTAATTTCCCACGCTTTGACGAAACCCTACTTGAAGTAGACCTATCATTTAGACAAGGTCTCATTCGTGATTGTGTCTATTGACCATTCCTTCTTCTTAGTGCCCTTTATCAACCCAATTTTATCCTAAAATTCACCTCATCTCATTCTCTGTTGCTCTTTTCACCCACTTCGTCCTTCTACATTATTTGTTCGATACTTCATGCATCATCCACTCGCCATTATTTTTATGATTTTCTCTTAATATACTTTTTCTTCCATCTATTTTATCATTCCATTTTCCTTTTCATTCTTCTTTCAGCAGATGATCCTACTTAATCATCCATTCCATACGAGTTTCTTGATCACATTGCATCTCTTTCTTAAGATCCTACCTCTATAAAAACTCCTCCATTATTTTCCATTCCCTTCAACCTATTTACTCATAAAATTCTAATTAACACTCTGACATCTTCATTTGTACAACATAGGCATCATAATTAAAAATTTCCCTTACACTCTTTATCCTACACTGCATATATTCCTCCATCCACTCATTTCACACTCCTTTGTTTCCTTGTTATTACCTCCTTTCACTTCATGTTCCATCTTGATATACATTGCTCAGTATTTTCCTCATTCTTCTTCTTCGGCTTGGTGATCCTACTTAATCATTCCTATGGCATGGAAATCTTACTTAAGAGTCTCTCTTAAGAATGATCTGTCTCCTTGCCTTTCCTCTTTCCTTCATCTTCCCATCATCCGTATTTTTTCTTCATTCCCCATAAACACATCCTCTTCTCTTCTCTTTTTCCTCATACAAAATATCTCAAACTCCCTCAAATGTCATCTCCATCATCCCTCATTTTAAAATCCATCTTGACTACTTCATACCCTCTCTTACTATGCAGATCGTCATTATCATGGTTCATCTAACATTATGTCATCTTCCATTCTTGCACTAAGAATTATCGGTGGAATTCTCCTAAAACTTGTTTCTTCCCATTCTACTAATACCAATTCACTCTTTTTTACCTCCTCCATTTTCTCTTCCTTCCTTTTTTATTTTTGTGCCCTCTAATCATTATCGGGGATTTCTTGTAACATCCTTCCACTGGTATTGTGTTTTCATCTTCCCTTCACCTTTTTCAATATCTCTACTATCTTCATCACATACTACCTTTGCATCATTTTCTTTTTCCCTCTCCTCCTTTCTACCTTTTGTTTTCTTTCATATCATTTGTATCATCTTCATCTCCTCTTCTCCTCACACTTTTGTCTTATTCCTCCATTGATAACCTGATTCACCAGCGTTGTCCCATATTCTTAACCATCTCACCATCCACATGCATTTCCATACGTTCGGTTTCATATTCAATTTCTTTCCTGTTTTGGCTCTATCATCCCTTCTTTCCCTCTTATTTTCATTTCCCCCATTACTGAGCTTCTTTCTCTACCACCCCTATCTTCTTAGCTCCGTATGGTGCCTTTCTTTCTCTTTTCCATTCTACCTCCTCCCCCATCTTCTTTAACTTCTTCATCTCCTTCATCTTTCCCTCTTGCTATATATATTCATCTCTCCTATTGTCCTTCTCTCATATTCTTCATAAATTTTCTTTCTCAGGTTATTTCATCTCTCTCATGATCTATTCTTTCTATCCCTCTGTTTTAATCTACATCTCCCTTTCATCCTTTCTTCTATCATTTTCTTGCCTTCTTCTTTTTCCTTCATCATTTCTTTCAAACCATTTCACCCCTTGATTATCTCTACTTCTTCTTTGCTATGTTATATCTCTATACACTCAACTTACCTTCTAATATCTTTTTCCTCCTCATATCTTCTTCTTATTTAAACTTCCTCCCTCTCTTATCCTCCTGTTCACTATCTCTATTTTCTTTTTCTCCAGGTCCCTCGTACCTTACCTATTTATTTCCCCCTTATCTTTTCCATTACCCTCTTGCTAAATATTATTCTCTCTCTTTTTGTGCTTTAAGTCTAAATTCTCACCTCTCTTATCATCCATATTCTCACCTCTCTTATCGTCCTTCTCTACTTGACCTCTCTCCTCCACCATGTCCTTTCTACTTCAACCATGTCCACTTTCTCTTATCTCTATCATCTATCATCCACATCTTTCATCCCATCTTCCTGGGACATTTTTGTCTTGGAGGATACCATAACAGCCAACACCTATTTGATCTTGTACTCTTCCATGCATATTTTCTCTACTTTTGTTTTGTGAAAAAATATCTTGACTTCCTATCCTACTTATCCGACAAGTAGGACCACTTTTACATTATAATTTACTCACACTTATGCATGTTTCTCATGAACCATGATTATCATCATATTTATCACACCTTTAGGTCATTTTATCTCATCTTTCTATCCTATCTTCTCATCATGTGTACATTTATGATTTTCCCCCCGGGGCATTTTATTTACACATCCATCTCCCATTATGTCATCTTCGTGCCCTATCATGGTGCACCTTTTTCATCCTTGTACTTGTCGGTGTATATAACTCACTTTGTATCATGTGTTGGGGCATCATTGTTTTCATACATGTCCCTCTTGTGGATGCGTGATTTTTCACACAATTCCTCACAGACAAAGGATTGCACACATCTTTCACATTTAGTTGCACATATTTCGATGTTTTCCCATGACCCATTGGTCATCACGGTTTACGTCCATACTGCAGTGGTCTTCACCCACTCACTTTGGTCTGTAGAACGTTGTCATCTGTCTCCGTTGAGACCACAATTGTCCTCTACCGATGTGATATTAGAGTCACCGCCATAATTTTTTTATTTGCAATCATCTTTTTCTGGGGCATCTTGTCTTTGGTCATATCTTCATCCATCCTTAGAAACATCTTTCATCTAACCATTTTTGTTTAAATTTAGACACCTATGTTCATTATAGCGCCCCTCGACATCTTATATTACACAATTTCCATCCCCACTTCTCTTTATCTTAAATTAAATAAAATCATATCTTTTTTTTAATATTATTTAATTAATTATCAATAGGCTCTGTATGGAACCATTTGGTAATTTATTTTTTTAATCACCCCCTCTCATAAATTATTTAATTCAAAATGCACCTATCCAACACTTTCTTTTAAAAATGAAATCTTTATTTCACCTACCAGAGTCCCACATGTTCCCCACTTAAGTCAAAATCAAGTTCCCACCTAAAAATCAATTCCCACCTAAAAATTCAATCCCTTCAAATTATTAAAATATGAACCCCACCCATAAATCAATAATTCAAAAATCTCCTCTCCAACAATAAATCCAAAAAATCAATAGTGTAAAGTGAGCACATGACTTCACTATTGCACCTAACCATGTCCCCACTCCACATCACATCTTTTCCTTTTCTCACATCATGAACCCCACCATCAAATCCACTCTTCATTATGTTCTCTTAATCAAAATTGCTTTTGCAAATTATGGTTATTCGTTAATCCTCTATCTTAATCCAAATTCAAATTATAAATATGAGTCTTTTCCCCCTCAGAGGAGGAACAGAGAAATTGAGGAGAAAATTATAGAAATTCTGAAGCTTAAATTCATTTATCTGTGAAATTTTGCATCATATTGTGGAGTATTTGGAAGTGGAGCTCTACCAGTTTCATATCGCCAGCCTAACGATCAATCGGTTGTTCTGTCAGGATACTAATTTGGTATCATATTTATATTTTTCTTCAACATATTGCAATTTTTTTTATAGTTTTTGGCATGTCATCTTATCATTTGATATTCGTTATTTTATTATGAATGCGAGGATTGATAATACACCAAGAAATTTAACACTTCCCAAATCTACTTTGTCGAATTAGTCCCCATATATCATCATCTAATCTTATATGTTTCCATCTTGCAGATCTATTTTCTTTCTTTATAGATTTATTTTCTCTGCGCCTGTATCCAAAATCTATAGCTACATCTGAGGTCCTAAGCCCTCTATCATTCGAGTTCTTTGGTGGTGGCATTCTCGGTGTTCACCCATGCGAGAACGAGTTTTCTAGATCAACATAGAGCTCATTATCAAAGAAAAATATGAGGAATTGGATTTCCTCAAACTCAAATTAGAACAAAGGGAAATGCTCATTAGAGGGCTAAGAACTCAGTTTGTAGCTAGGACTGAGGAATTATTAGCAACCAAGAAACAAATTGATAGAAAAGAGGAAGAATTTCGGGCTTCTAGAGAACCAAGTGTTGTGTCCACGGTCTCTACATAGACTAGAGTTAACATATTTACTAGTTAAACAACTATGGAACAACACTTACGAGGGAACTTAGAGAAGCCAAAACATCAAATGAAGAATTGAAGACCAAGATGGAAGAAGAGATGAAGGAAAGATAAGAATGGGAAGAAAAATTTTATTAGGAGGAAGGAAATAAATATAAATGCCTTAAAAAAATTCATATGTCTTACGTATTATGAGTGAAAATTACTTTCTGTAGGAGGCCCTCTCTTGCATATAGTGTGTTTTTAGAGGAGTTGTTCATTCTCATTGTAGCTTCCAAGGATTGCATGTGGGCTTCCACATGAACTAAAAGATGAATTTGAATTCATGACAACTTACTCTCTATCAAACCCTCGAGCGGAAAAATATTCTGTGTGAATTTTATCTTTCTTGATTTTATGGTAGAGAAAAACACAAGATTTATGATCAATTTGAATGTAGGGGAGAGCCATTTCAATGCATTTGTCTCATTATACAAAACCAAATTACATGGAAGGAAAGGGAATCTGAATTTTTATCGAAAGCTAGCTCAACGGTCTCGTATGAGAGCTCGATATGGTAAACATTTTGTCTTTCTCACACATTTTGGAACTCATGCCTTTGATGAGAGATTCAAGACACACTATCTTGCCATTCTGTAAAAGAGTATTGATGCCTTCACCTCCTATGAGGAGGAAAATTTTGAAGATATTTATGAAGTATGCTCAAAGAGGTGGGAACTCCTTACTCAAGTTTCCTTGAGAAGAAGGGAAGTAATTTTCCCAACAAATTTGATCTCGGAGTTTAGAAAGGGCAAAATCTTTATGTACAATAATTCTCTAAGTCAATGAAACATACGGGAAAATATGGATGGGAATGTGAACAAGGCCCCCTCTACTTCTCACCCCCATGTCTCCTTGGAATAATAGAGAACCTCAAGACCCTACTAAATTTTAAAGCGAGAGAGGAAAATAGAAGCGGGAGCAGGGTACAATACATCTATGTTTAAAAATTGGAAAATCCAATTTCAGCCATTTGATCTGAGTAATCAAATGGAATGCAGAACATACAAGCCCGCTTTTGAAGAATGAAGTTTGTAAAGGGACATACAAACAAGTAAGTTTGGGGGAAATGATGAGGCCAGAATATGTATGATTAATGTATAATATATGATCTCATCTTACTCTCCTTTTCATTAAGTTTGATTGCATTGTGTGACTTTTAGTTGATCTGATATGAGTTAGGATGTAATTGTCTATCTTTTGATTGATTTGTGATTTTAATGTTAAAATTTCTAGAATTCTGAACAAGCGGGTGTTTTAATTTAGTTTTGTAATAAATCAGGTTTAATCAATCGAGGAAATGAAGCATGAAGTGTTCGAAGTATGTTTTCAGCAACATCTGTTACGACATGAACTTATACGGAACTTCTAATCTAGTTCCGAACTCCATCACACAGATCATCAACTAGTTCTCGAAATTTCAGAATTAGTTTGAACTCCATTATTTAGTTTTGAAATTTTTGGACTTAGTTCCAAAACTCCTAGGATAGCTCCAAAGCTGTCACGGTTTGATCCTTAACAATTTCCTATAGTTCTAGAAATTCTCGAAGTTTCGAACCGATAGGAGTTATCTATTTTAAACCACATCCATATATTTTTCATCTACGAACCTTCAATTAGGAAAGGATGAGAAGATTTATGAATGCAGATCTAGGAG
This sequence comes from Taxus wallichiana var. yunnanensis, assembly GCA_018340775.1. NCBI lineage: Eukaryota > Viridiplantae > Streptophyta > Pinopsida > Cupressales > Taxaceae > Taxus > Taxus wallichiana. Next base: position 308,046,487 of record CM031240.1, read on the forward strand.
AGTTATTCTATAGCTATCTGATCAACCACAATCTGACTCAACATCTATTCTAGGCATGATTCGATTTCATCAGAATCATTGAGACAGTTGTGATTGTAAAATTTATATAAAATTATACCTGCAGTAGATAGATGTATAGGAGAACTAGAATATGATATTAGATAGATATAGAACAGAGAAGAGAAATAGACTAAGTGCTCATATTAGTACGTTTTGTAATATTGAATGTTTTATCAATAAAATATCCATTCTTATTTGAGAGAATTTTGAGTTGTTAAATCTTGATTCAAGGAGGAGCAAGGGCCCACTCCCCCAAGGACCAGGATATTCATTTATTTGGTATTTATATTTCTTCAGCAAATAGATTAGATCTGTTAATTCTATATTATTTTAATTCTTTCAGTTAAACTCTGTTGTATACTTGTTCCTGCAGGTGTTTTCTTATATTTCTTGCAATCATTTTCAAGCATTCTAAATTGAGTGTGTTTATTTCCAAAAGCAAGTGTGCTTACTTTCAGAAGCAAGTGTGTTTATTTTCCAATAGCAAGTGTGTTTCCATTTTGTACAGTGTGTTTCCTTTCAGCAAATTTTTAGTGTGTTTCCTTTCAAGAAAGCTTTGGTGTGTTTACTCTCAACAAGTTTTCATAGTTTGATTTAAATAAGGTTTTACCAAGAAGTCCTTAAGACATTAAAGAGATCCCCAGGAAAATACAAAAATAACTACAGATCAACTACTAGATCGATTAGGTTACTCTTGTTGCATATAGCTTTAAACACACCCTGGTTTGATATGACATCAACAAGAATTTGATTAAATTAAGGGAATAATGAAACCAATAAAAAGCTGTAAGGTCATCAGGTAAATTACAATGCAATATTTCAAATCTTTAAAGTCCAAGTCCATGGCTCTCTGGAAAGTGGCTCCAAAATTGATTAAGGTAAAAGGAATTCTGATGTAGGAAAAAGTTCCCCAAGGTGTTGTGAAGGTTGTTTTGTTGCAATCTTCTTCTACCACCTTGATTTGGTTGTACCACTATGAATCCATCAAGCAAAGAGAGCATCTCAAATCCGGTGGCTACTTACAAAATATGATCCATGATTGGAAGAGGGTAGTTGTCCTTGAGAGATGTCGATTGATTTAGGAAGTCTACACAAAATCCTTATTTCACCATTCTTCTTCCTTCACCGGCACAATGTTAGCAACCCATGTTGAATGGTGGATGGGGAAGATGATTCTAGCATAGAGCATATTTTTCACTTATTCTTTGATAATATCAATGATCTTTGGATTGTAGGGCCTTTTTTTTTTGCCAAAGGGCTTAGCTCCTTGCTTTAAGGGGATGGAGTGATGCATTTCCTTTGGTTGAAAAGATTTGAGTTCATCATAGGAGTAGGATAGAACATATGAGTACTTTTTAGGAGAGAAACAAACTTTCTCTTCTCTTAGGTGAGTATCATTTACCAATGTTAACCCTCCTTGGATTCCCTGAAGTGCCAATGTTTTCTTGATCAAAATCAGATGGACACTGAGAAGACTATTTTTATTTCTCTTGGATGAACCTCTCATACTTTTCAAAGAGATATTCCAAAGAAACTAGGCCTTTGGGGATTTTGTTTCCTTTCTATTTGATTACTCCTCTTCATCAATTCCCTCAATTCTTTCATTCTCTTCTTTGAGGAGTGATTCACGGTGTGGGTTTTCACTTCCTTAAAGGAATAGATTATTGAAGTTATCCCTTTATTCTAAGAAGGCTAGGATTTGATTGTCATCATTGAAGACCTGCTAGTGATTTGCATTGTCTGGTATGTTGGGTTTGAACACCATCTCAATGGTCACTTTATCCTTGCCAAAAGAAGGATGAGATGTCACTAAGAAGCTGACATTGTTAGAGAATCATAATTTTCATTCTACTCCCTAGGGATAGATTCAATGGAGAATGCATCAAAGGATTCAATGCAGTCCCACACTTTGTTTCTGTAATGCCCGAGCCTTGGATTTTTCACCTGATATTGTTGGCGGACTTGCTTCACCACAATCTCTGCATCACCTTTGCATCTCATCTTCTTGATTCACATGTGCTCAAATGCATTCATGCCTAAGATAAATGCTTCATACTCTACAATATTTTTGTATTATAAAATTGCAACTTATAGGAAAAAGGATATACCTCATTGGAGGGAGAGTATAATACTACACCAGCTCCTGAACCTACTCTGGAATGACTGCCATCAAACTCCATTGTCTAGATATGATATTCTTCTTCCTCCATAAGGGGTGGTAAGTTCTCTTCTTTTTGATGTAAGGAAGTAGTTTCTAGCCCACAATCTTGAAAGAGGATGTTAGCTCTTGGATCCTCATATTTCCTTATTGTGAATTTCATTTTCCTAACTGAAACAACTTATTAATTTCTCTTTTCACTGGGATAGTTGTAGATGACCAATAAATTTTTATTTCTCCTCGATATCTCTGCAAAAACTTCTACGCAACATCATACCAAAAGATGTTGGGATGTCTACCACCAAAATGGTCGGGAGTATCTTCTTGTCGGGAAGTCGGCTAGTGTAACCTAAGCATCCTAATCCTTCCTACCAATGGAACTTGTTTGGATTCCATTGAGTAGCATGCACCATTACTGGTCAAAGTGAGGCCAAGAGCATTTATAAAAAATTTGGCATCGCATTATCGATGCTCTAGAGTCTATGATGCAATTGTTCAACCGGAAGCCTTTAATGAGAAGTGACAGGTAGAAGGCTCAACTCTCTGTTGGTGGTGGAGGCACTCGGGGCTAGCATGTTTTGAGAAGGTGGTATGGATGGTGTCGGTAATAGGCATTTAGATATTGGTCTTGAAGAAAAAGGGGTACTACCATGAACTGCCTTGATGAATCTATCAAATTGGACAGGATGTGTTTGTAGGTATTCAATCTCAGAGAGCTGAACTTTGGTTTTTCCTACATGCTCCACAAAGTCAAATGGAGTTATGGTAGATGAGGAAGATGTTCTAGTAGTGGGAGAGGATTTAAATGATAGGGGTTTTGTTACTTTTGGTGCTGGTTTCTCCTTTTTAAATGTAGCAACTGGCTTGGAAGGAAATGGGGGTGTAGCCTTTGATTAAAATTTAGATGTTCTTACAGAAACATCATTTAGAAGAGAATTGCTCTTAATAACTTTTGAGTTGGGAGAAGAATCAGATAACTTACTTGGCATAGCAATGTGATCCTTGATAACTAGTGAGTCTAATTTCTCTCTAGCTGATTCCATGGAAGGTGATAATGGTGATCCCCTGCTAATGATCTTGTTTAGTGGAGGCTTTGAAGAGCTATCTTCCTTGTTCTTCCTACTCCCGATTGTAGCTAATCACGAGGCTAAAACATTATTCTTGGAGTGTGTACAGTGAAAACAACACAAGAAAAACTTGGAGCTTCTTCATCACCTTCCTCCTCGTCATCTTCGTATTCAATCAGGCCATTATGCATGCCAATCTCTTCAATTTTAAGATAGTTTTCATAGTCATCCATTCTTTCTTCTTTATTTTCCTCAACATCTTTTCCTTCTTATGATTCCCTAGTGTCACGGATGGCATTGATTGGTGGAACTTCAAGAGAAATCCTATGAGGAGGTGGAGAAATTATTGGTCTATGAGGAGGATTTGGTCTCCTTAGAGCATTCCTCATTTTGATTTGTGACAATTGCTTCTTCAAAGTGACTAGGTCATTTGCCATTTTTGGAACATTGGATCGGTGGTGATTGAATGAACTCTAACCGTTTTCTTCCCATTTGGTCCTTTAACTTTTCCGAAAGAATTAGATCATCATTAGTCTTAATTGCTAAGTCTTTAGCTACCCTCAATCTTCTTGGTTGAGCTCTTCTATGGAAGAAACCAACCGGATGGCAAAGGACTGATGAATAACCTTTTCAAGTTGTCCTCAGAGGGTACCACATCTTTTGGAATTCTTCTTGCTAACCTATCATACCTTGCTACAAAATCTCTCATTGATTCAGAGGTCTCCTTCTTCATCTAAACCAATTAGACCAGAAGATCCTAAAAATATTTTGTACTCTTGAACCTATGTTCAAATGCACTTCTTATATCTGCCCAACATGTGATAGATCTTGGGGGCAACATGTAGAACCATTCAATAGCTTTTTCTTGGAGTGACTCCACAAAGAGCCTAACTGAAACATCTTCATCTTCAACTCCCAACACTCCACAAGCAGTGATGAATGCTACTACATGTTCTTTGGGGAGATGAGAACCATCCCCTTTGAATTTTGGGAATTTATTTCTTGAGCCTCTTGGGAGGTCATGAAGTGGTTGTGGAAGAGAAAGTGGACCAGTATTTCCTCCCCATGGTACATTAGGCCTACGGGCCTCACGATCATGATCATACTCACGATCCCCCATTCTATTTATGTTTCTAGCTTCTCACCTTGCTAAAGCTACGGACTCTACTATTGCTCTCTCATCTCGCCTCGATCAAGTATTTCAATTTCTTCAAGTTAATCCCTTATCCCCTCTTCCTCTATTGCTTCTCTTTCTCTAGCTTCTTCTTTGGTTTCTCGTCGTGAAATAATCAAGGATCTTGTTGATGTATGGAAATTCACAATCCAAAGGATTAGAAACACTCGGAGTTCTCAACGTGATTGGTTGCTTGATGAAGGGAGGCCCCCGAATTCTTAATGTCACTCTTGTATTCTTTGAAGTTCTTCAAAAATGGGGTCGGTTTGTCCTCCTTGTCTCACGTTACCGGGTGTACCTTTTATCAACCAGCTTGAAAGTTAACGATCTTCTCTAGAGTCTTTAAGGGATTTGTCTTAGCCTTTTGAGTTCGATAGCACGTTCCTCTTCCAGTCTAGAATCCTTATGGAAATGAAGTATTGATTGACACTTTGTCTCTTATGCCAAATAACTTCTCTCGATTAGAAGTAATGTCTTCTTGGATGTGAAAGAGTAAATCAAGTCTCTCGATAGGAGGATTTCCCGAATAGCCATGATTTACATCCATGTAGTTTGTGTGATTATTTAATCCCCGAGGAAACTTTTCTTCTAGAATCCTTTAATTATATTTTATAACCACGAGGTCATTTTCGGTGCGATGCTACAAAATCTACCCCATGGTGGGCACAAAAAATTGTTAGCGAGAAAATTTGTCTTGGGGAAAACTTTGAGGGTTTGAAGCCAATCTTTATGGGAATCTAAGTCCATCTACTTGAATGGTGCATCTTTCATATGTGCATGCGTGAAAAATTGGATTTCAATGGTGGCCTTTCGACTAGAGATCGACAAGGGCACTCCACTTACCTTGTGCAAAAGCTAGAAATTTCTCACTAGGAATAAATTTGTCTTAGAAGGGGGAAAGGGAGTGAGAATGGAGGTAGGAGAAACTAATGTTACGAGTAGAATATCAGATGCTAACACACATTAATTAGAAATTTTAATTACATGCATTTTTAGTTAGAAGAAAAACAAATCCATAGGAGAAACTACAAGACCGAATGAAACTCATTGGTCGTAAAGTACCAATTAATTCCTCAATCAAAAAGGAAAAATTTCCTTCTTTTCTTGTTGAAGCTAAAGCAAAATTTATACGAGACTTTTAAAATGGAAGAAATTCAAGAGAGAACGAAGATAGAAGAAATATGGAATTTTTCTATTTTTTCCAAGTACAAAACACTCTGGTCTTTTTTCAAATCAATTACCAACCCTTTAGAATGGCTTCGAAGCCATTATATTCTTCATGAAGAAAACCATTACAACTTCACAAATCCTCGTACCTTTTCAAATTTCTCTGTTGTGAAGAAAACACTCATGGGGGTTAAAACCATATCTTGTAAAGCAATCGTTACATCCGATTTTCCAGGTTTAAATATAGACCATTTGATTTACTCCTATAACTATAAAATCAAGTCCTCCACATGGCAGAAGGGATTGGAGTGGTTATGGGGAAGCCTTTGCATTTTGTAATTTTTAGAGATTTGGAAATTTTGAGAAAATTGGCCCTTCCCACTTTGACTTTTCAACCTAGACACATGGAACCCTCGATTGGAAATGGCGTCGCGGCCTTTTTCTCAATATTTAAAACATTTTTTTGGAAAAAGGCTCAAAACTCAATTTCCTCTCTTGGCACGCTCCTCTGGTTGACTAGGAAATGTTACACGTTTTGGTTGGAGATGGGGTCACGGCTCTTTTCTAAACATTTTAACATTTTTGGGAAAAAGGCTCAAAACTCAATTTCCTCTCTTTGCCCACTCTCCCACTTTGACTTCTTGCTTGCGGACTTCAACTTTGACTTTTTCCTTTATAGCCTGATCGGAGCTATGGATCATTTTTAACTTTTCACCTTTTTTGTAAAAGGCTCAAAACATAAATTCCTCTACTAGTCCGCTCATCCACTTTAACTTTTCAACTTCAGGGCTGAGACCTTGGCATGAGCTGCGGAGCATTTTATAACTTTTACTTAACTTTTTGGGGATTTGGTTAAATTTCCAAAAGTGCCCCGATAACTCGCTCATCCACTTTGACTTTTTCAATGGCGGGCTTCACTTTGAATTTTTCCTTCAAACTTTCCGTACACGGGGCAAAATTTCCATTTTGCCAAAAGTGACCAAAAGTGTTAAGTTCACCAAAAATCCCGTTCCTCCCCATCCAATAGGATTTGACCATGTACCTACATTCATTGGGGCCAAAATTTGACGGGAAAAGACACCCGTCATCCTGATTGTGGGAAAAATACACAGAGGAAGAGAAATTCATCATTTTGAATCCAATTTTTTAATTTCCTTTGCGAACAAGAGGCATGGAGGAAAAACAAAGATTTGTGACCCAGGCCATAGAATAAGCAAACAATTTCAATCACAAAGGAGATTATAAAGAGGATATTTCATGCACAAACCAAGAGATGGAGAATTTCTTAAAACGAGGGCAATAGAGGTTTAAATAGCTCTAGGGAACTACTTTTTCTAATCTCTTGAATCTCTAACTTGGCTTAAACACCAACGAAGGGCATGAGATAAAAAAAAATTGAATTTGGCTATGGAAAAGAAGAATAGTTTTAAGGAGACAAAAAATATTTAACAAATTTATACCTTATCAAATTAGTCTTATCGGTCACCATCACATCTGATTTGGAACTTGGAGGAGCTTCGTTATCACTCTTCACTTGCTTTCCTTCAAACCCTAGGCTTGTTTTTTCATTTGTGGCTCTTTGAACTTATAAAACCTCATCAAGAGCTTCAGATATTTTCTTTAACTTTCCATACATTTTCAACCTGTTAGAAGCATCCTCTAAATCTGATTCTAAATATTTTAACCTCTCTTCATACCTGGAACAAGTGTCTCCTTTTTCCTTTAGGGATTTAAAAAAACCTTCAACTTGTGACTCAAAATCCTAAATGGTTTGGTTATTATTTTCTTTCATATCCTTGATCTTATATTAGTCGGAATTAATTTTTGACTAAACTAATTCATTCTTCATCCTTAATGATGCTACAAGATCTAAATACTTTCGCATTGTTTGTACTTCACAGGATCTCCTTCAAGTTGATAGAATTTCTTCACAAGGACCCTCTCGATACCAATTTTTTAAAGCACAATACACTAAGATTGGGGTTAATAATTCTTAAAAATACTTATTCCATTTACCATTAACATCAAATTCATTAACATTCATCTAATCACATACATTCAACCATTTCTTATTTAGTGTGCACAATACATTCAAACAACCATAACACATGAGAAGAAGCACATAGACACAAGATATAAGTGGGAAAACATCATGGGAATAAAACCCACTTTGAAATTCTACTTATGTTACACAAAGAAAATAGATTTAGTGAAGCACCAATTTCAAATGGAGCAACAACCCTAGTTTAGTAGAGAACCAACCCTACAAGGAACACCTACCCCTAATTTAGTAAAGCACCCCTCCATAATGAGGCTACAACCCTTTAGCATGACGAAGAAAAAAATCATCCACCAAGAAGATTATTTATCTTTGATTATTTTTTGACATAAGCGATGGAGATCTCCAGGTTCATCTCTCACACCTTTTCTCAAACAATAGATCTTCAATCTTACTCAATATTATTCATCTTTAACTTGTCATAGCTATAAAATCTTGCAAACATGCTTTGAATCAATCTTTAACCTATCATTCTCTTCCTCAGACTTCATTCTTGCACTCATACCTTCAAATAACTCTCCTCTAGGTTACATTTTTCCCTCTAAAAGTATTAGTTCAAAATTGGACTCAAACATCATCTTTATAGGCTTCTCTTCTTCATAAACTCAACATAGGTAAATACTATACCTCTTTCAGGACCAAAGAAACTTTATTACATCCCATTTGATTCATTAAAATGGTCACATATAACCCATATAGGTTGTCCATGCCAAAACCCACTTATCATGCATCAACAAACCTCAAAACCGTACCATTGGAATGAGAAAAACCCACTTGTACCAAAATCATACTTATCCAAACTCCCAAATTCATATTACATGAGAAATATATCATAAAATCATCATACATGGTCCCACATTTACATTATAAAAAATTACTTAATTTAATGGGTCCAGTGGCTCATTTCCTTTGACAATACAATTGTTTCTAACCCTAATTTTACCTTTGGGCCACAAGACCCCTCAAGATGAAATCAAATAGGGCATGTAACCATGAAATGGAACTCATAGAACCTATATAACACTTCTATGTAATTTATAACTCATGAAACAACCTTGGGTTCATACCACGACTACCTTTTCCATCACCAAAGAGACCTCTACAACATCCAATCATTAAATTTTCACTATAAATAAAAAGAGGATATGTATACTAAATTTTCTTCAAACTTCTCTTAGCTAGGGTTTTCTAGGGTTTAAACCCACTTTACCTTCTTAAAAATCGTTCATAAAAAAGTGATGGTCAAACCACATCATTATTTTTTTGAAATCTTTATAAATTACCTTAAAATATATACCAAAGAGATTAGGTCCCCTGCAAAAATAATATAATTGACAATGAGCATCAAAAGGTCCATTTTTGCTATAAAAACATACTTGAAACTTACCCCGTTTCACAAAAAATTGCATATCTTCAAAAATATTCACCACTTTGACCTTAAACTTGTCATGAAGAATTATGAAAGCATCCTATAACTAATAAAACTTGCCACCTAGCTCAAATACATTTGAAACACTCAAGCCAGCTGACTTTCCTATGCTCCCTTGCATATTTCTCATTGTTTCCTTCCCAGGGACATCATATATGCACAAACCACCGAGTGCAGGACACAAAACTCACCATACATGACCTTTATACCATCACCATTTTTCTACAATGCTTGGAAAATACTTATTAGGTCCAAATATCGTGCCTCTACCTAATTTTACATGTTTCAAGGATAGAAATAATCCTAGGATGACCCGACTCAATGTTGAAACAATATGACCTTACCATGTTGACCTCACACATAATCATGTACACCTATATAACATACCTCATGGACCATTAATGAACATATTTCCACCTCCAACCAACTCAAGAGAGCTCAAACAGTGACTCTTCTCACTCAACAATGCACTAGGACAACACCGAACTCACCAAAACATGACACTACCAATCAACCTCCATTCTTCACATCGACTAATCAAATCATACAATACAATGAAACCCTTTTCCATAATTGGAATTTTCATCAATTCTAACACAAAAACACAATGACCAACATTGCATGCACACATTACTTTAGTAAAAACTATCAATATAAATATTACCTAAGTCATTATCCTCAAAAACAAATTTTACCCCTTCGTAAATCACATTTTACTCATCTAAATTTACCTTAACCCCCTAAAACCACCTAACCATTTATAAACTATCCCTATCCCATTTTATCGCATATTCTTAACCAACCCAACTTTCCTAAAATCTTCCCAACCATTTATCCTCATCCCCATACCCAAAAATCCCATTTAGGACGTGGTTTCAACCACTTATACATGTTTTCCCCATGATTCCCATATCACCGATGATTATAACAAATCACTTATGATTATAAATGGGAGTTTCAACCCCTATTTTAGGGGTCTTATGAAACCTTTTAGGCGTCAGCAGAATTTCTTTCCTTGAGCCATGTAGTGAAGCTCTACCACTCCAATGATCTTCAAGCCCAAGCACATCATCAAGTATCCCCGAGGACCTTGCTGAACACAAAACTTTGTAGTTTTACATTCAAAAATATCCTCGGGCGATAAAAAATCAACAACATCAACTTCATTCATCATTTGCATGTGTTTGTAGCTTATCTGCACTCCAAGGTACACTTTTATAATTTTTCATTCATTGTTATCACATCAAAGTATGTAAAATAATTCATTTAGAGATTTGTTTATATCAACTTGTGATTTTTGAGAAAATCTATATTTTCAAATCAATCACCTGTGATTCCGTTGAATCTCCCATGATTCTCTTAAATCACCACCAATCCCTTTTAATCACCTAAGATTTGTATCTCTTAACCCCTTTTAATAAATCATAGTATTTTATCAACATTTATGTATATCGTTGGATTTAACTTGGCTCTTACAAGTATGTCTCTTATTGTTATATATGAGCTGTTCAGGATAATGACATCCTATCACAAGTATCAACAAATTCCCAATAATCTAGAAAATTTTCTTGTGGGAGCCTTTTGACATCTTGCACGAGCTCACTTTGTGTCCCATTTCATTCACACTAGATATCGAGGACATTGAGGATTAGATCAAGTTCCTCCATGAGATCCAACAAGAAACCGCGAATACTAGTATGACTACTTTGAAGTTGTATAGATATATACAACCTTAGCCTAGGCCACCTATGATGTGGAACATAACTTTTCTTTCAACCTTGAATTTTAGTTGTGTCCTTACAATTTTTCATTTTCTAATTTATAATTATTATCAAAGCACTTAATTGTTTAAAAAAGAGATGACATCCTCCAAGGAAGTCCCTTTAGATTCTTTGAATTGTCTTTTTCCAAGTAGCTCATCATCCCATTTTATCTAATTCTTCTTGTTCAGTTGTCTTTTATCGTAGGTATCTTAACTTGGAAAAAGGAGTAGTGCTTATCCATTTCTACATTCGACCATCCCAACTTTGCGACTCTTGATGTAGGTATTGTTAAACACTACCTTGTTTTGATTTTTAATTAATTTCCACACTTAATAACATGGACATAAAATTTACCTAATACAACCTCATCCACATCATTCATTTTTTTAGCTTTAGACCACTCCCTCGCCAATCATTCTATCATAGTTGCATTCATAAATTTTCCCCTATCCTATCAACAAAGGACCCCCATGTTTTATCCCTTGATAGCACGCTTCCTCTTTACGACTTAACCGTCACTATAATACTTCCATCCTCCCATCCTATTCTTTGTAAGTTTTCCTTTGTAATAAATAATTAAATTTTTAGTCAGCAAATCCCAAATCATGTTAACCAAAGTTCAAAAAAACTCTCACACATTCACTTTTATAAACCTCTGCATGCTTAAGGAGAGACTACCAAGTACAAAATTTCCTATTTATATTATGAATTTACATCAAAATATGAGCATATATTAACTTCCCTTCCAACATTTCCCATGCCAAATTATTTCCTAATGTTGATATTCATGGCATCTTGCATTGGTATTTTAATACCTCATTAGGAAGATCATCCTTCCAAATAATGTGGGAGACACCTTTCTTAATCATCATATCAACTCTTATGTTTACAAGATATTCTTCCACCTGGTTCCCATCATGCTTGATATGGGAGAAGATGATACTGGAAAATTAAGGTGTTAGATCAGTCACACTTTGGATGATCGAATCTAGATTCCATGCTCTCACTCTTCCCGACTTCATGGCTTCAATAATCACCTTAGAGTCTCCTTCCACCAAAATATTTGACCGGTGTTGCAACCTATCCTCTTTTAAACCATGTATAAGAGTGAATCCCACATATTTATTTTTGAGGCAATCCAATAGTCAAGTTATATAAGTATAATTGGTTGGATTTTAGAATTTATAAAAGGGAATCCATATCGGCTTTACCTCAATTTACTTTAGATGCACTATTTAAATTTATTTTTATCCATCCTAGTTGGGAACATTCCATATCATTTTCCTAACCTTTCCATGCTCATTATAAATAATTTTAGCTTTAAATTTTAAGGAATGGGTGGCCACTTACCACAAAGATCCATGTCATCCATACCTCTAAACTACAAATCCTCGTTAAGAAATTTACCAATTCATATAAGACTGTTTTAATTCTATTCCATACCTATTTACAAGAGAGCTTATCCTCTTAGAAAATTCTTCTATTTCATCCCAGCTAAATTATTAACACTAGTGCTTCCAAAATTAGTTTTCAAAAATATGTAACCCCTTGTTCTTTTTGTTCCATATCCATTGAGTAATTAATTCTAGAACTGATATTGGTACCACCATTCAATGCCCTACCGATATTTTATAATATTTGATATTCAAGAGTAAAAAGAGGAGTGCATAAAAATATGATTACTTGTTTCTTCTTCTTCATCACATGCTATATAGATGGCTAGTCTCACATACATCCCTCTCCTCATTAAATTACCATTTTTTAAGAATTTCCCTTGAAAAAACATCCAAGCGATGATATTTCGATTCTAGAAAACCTCCTTCAAAAAAATTTCTTACTTGGCAAGGTACCTACATGGATTTGTAGCCTCTTAATCCTATAGTTATATTCATACAATAATCTAACTGAAACCTCCCCATCGCTTGCTTCCTCCCATACCAAGTTGTCTTCAAATCCATTTTTACTAATAGAGTATTATCAAAATGCCTTCCAAGATCCTCTACCCTAAACTTATTTTCTTCTAAATCAATGGAAATATTCTTCCACCATTTTTTGTTCCTATATTAGTGATAAAATATTATACAATTGATCCCCACATTCCAATTTCCTCCTTCTAAGGCCCCCAATAACGAATACGAGCTAGAGTCATGCCATTAAACAAAATTTCATCACAAAATATGATGATATCACCCTTATGCATCATCCAATTAAAAATTCTCTCGATTTCAGGTTTGCGACCTCTTAGAAATTTCAAAATGCCTAATCCTTTTGGGGAATATAGTGTTAGGATAAATTTTACTGGGTTGGGGGAGTAAATGTACTTAGCCGAAATTACTCTACCTCATAATTTAACACTTTCTCTACATATCCTCCATAAAATATTTCCTCCAAACGTTTATTTAATCATCTTATAGTCCCTAAAACCCACACCACTATCATTCTTAGGTCGACATACATCATCCCATGCTACCAAGATATACTTTATTTTATCTCTAATCCTACTCCTTAGAATATTTATCTAGAGACATATAAAGTATTTGGAAACCCGATCCGAGAATTTGAAATAATGACATGAGATATGTTGGGACTACTTGGAGAGAATATTATATTAGCTCATCCCTTCTTTCCATCGACAACCACCTTCCTTTCCATGTGGAAATATTACATTAAACCCTATCGACCATTTATTTTGACATATTTTCTTGGCATATCCGTTGTTTAATTGAATTCAAAATTAAGTGTCTGACACAAATGCAATTGAAAAGGTAGAATTTCATGTTATAGCTGTTTGTAATTACATATGGACATTAAAGAAGTAAATTACCAATTTTTAAGAAATCACCTTTGGTCCTGCCACCTGTTCATATGTAGTCGGTATCTCTTGGAATTTCCTTGTTTTGACTACTGTTGGTTCACCCATTAGCTTAGTGTCATCCAAAAATTATGAATTAATGATTACTTCTACTCTAGATTTGATTTTTAACCCTTTCTATTCTCTTGTCAAAATTTCATGCTAGATTATTCTTCCCAGTCTCTCTGCCATGATTATAAAAAAAATGGAGAGATTGGGCCTCCTTGCCTTAAACCTCTTAAAGCATTGAAGTGTTGAGTTGATCATCATTTATCAACATAGAGAAATTTAAGGAGGAGAAGTAGCTCTTAATCAATTGGATGTAATCTTTTAGGAAGAAAAACCTCTCTAGGATAACTTCCAAAAATTCCAATTCACCGTATCATAATCCTTAGCCATATCAATTTTTAATAACATTCCTGATTATTTTTGTGACCCAAGGAATGGATGGTTTCATGGGCCACTATTATTCCATCCAAAATTTTCTTACCTTTGACAAATCCACTTTGACTATCTGATATTATATTTCCCAAGAAGTTCTTTAATCTAGTGGAAAAAACTTTGGATATTATCTTGTATATTCCATTACATAGAGCAATGGGGTAGAAGGAGTCAAAATAGTTCACCTCTTTCTTCTTAGGGATTAAGGATAGAAATGTAGAGTTCCATTATTTAAGAACTACTTTAATTTGTAGACATTCCTCCACAACTTCCCATACAACCTCCCCCATACTATGCCAAAATTTATGAAAGAAACCAATTTTAAATCCATCTGGAGTGGGGGCTTATCGAGTACCTAGTTCAAAAAAATAATTTCCAGGTCTTCTCGATGTAACAAGAATCATTAGTTCTTTGGACTCTTCTTTTCAAAGCAACTTGGGAATGTTTGAAAGAAGGGTATCTTCCCCACTCTCCCTTTCTACCTCCTCTTCGGATAATTGTTTCTCATAAAACAAAACCCCTTCTTACCTAATTTTACCACTTAACCATGTATTTACTTGTTTCTAGTATACTTCCTCCATTCGAAGGACCAGATTACTTTTCTCTAGAAAAACTTATTCCATTTCAAGTATATAATTTGGTAGTACCCTCTTGCATAATTACCTTTCTTGTATTAGGTTTAGATATAAATATATCTCATTCTTATTTTTTTAAATATTAGCGAAGTTATCCTTATTCCATGAATTTTCATGTTGCTTCAATTGTTTTAATTTCTACATCAATCTATATCTTTTACACCCTACCCACTTGATATCCCACCACCCTCTTAGATTTTCTTCAATAGATGGATATAGGATCCACGTTGTGAATAATTTTATTTAATTTTTAAAACACCTCATCTTTGGTATTATGTTGAGCAATTTGTAGCCTTGAACTTGTATTTCCACTGTGATCTTGCAAACATTTTCATTATTACTTGAATTCATGGCATGGACATTAGTTAATATACTTATTACTAGTTTACATTATTCTATGGTATTATGAGTATGTATTTACTCTTTTAATTGTAATATGATGTTAAATGGTGCTTTTTTATAATGCCACACTTGTTTATAAGAAACTTGTTATATCAACAAGCGATATGTAGCCAAATGAACTCAACTAAAACAAAGGGTTCATCCACAACAACCCATGTGTAGCCAAAGGGACTTTTCGGTAGAAAAAGGAGGTCACACACATAAATAAAACCATGATTCTCGAGGATCTTGTACAATGTGGATATCACCCTTAAGTTTGTATGTGTCAATAAAAGAAGAAATTATGAGAAATAGGAAATGAATAAATGTCATCATCTGATTCTCGCATTGTAAATCAACAAAGAAATATCTAATTTAATTCAAAATTTAATAGTAGTTAATCAAATAATCAGCTAGTTAAGTTATGTGATTTTTATGTAAACATCTACTAAGCGAGTTCTATTGAATTCATGTAGTTTCCATATTGTTTGGTTAATATCTTTTACTTAATCTAACTCGAAATCCTAGTAGAACTCTATATCTTCATGCCTCTTCCGTAATGAAGAATACGAAAATGAAATGCTAATGCTAAAAGAAGGATTGATGCATAGATAGATAATTTGTCATATTTTCCAATGGGATCTTCATGTTGATGAAATAAAAGTCTGAGTTATGTCTATTTGTTGTAGTAACAAGATTTGGGAGGGACTAACACCCAAGAGATGGCCCACTTGTGTTTTTTTAACCCTCTCATTCGTTTGTTAATTTGATTCATTGCATGATTAGGTTAATAGTACTTCATTCCTTTATTTGTATTCTATTTTTACATGTTTTGTTTTAGCCATAGTATTTGTTTCAGGTGAAAATCTAGTTCATTTTTAGCATTATTATTTCTTAATTGTAGTGAAAACAATTTACCTTTATGCCTCTTGAATATTTGTAGTTATGCATACAACACCGGTAATATTGAAAGTTTACATTCCTTGGTCGATAATTAAATGACTGTAGATTGATAAAAACATACTAATTCATTTAAGCTAATTTGCACCACCATTTTTTGGAACTGTTGTTGGGATATACTACCAATTTATAAGGTTTTTGAGAGGTTTTTCATTTCTTAGAAGCAGTTTAGGTTTTAGGAAATTCACCTTCATACCCCCCACTAATATATGTTGAGTGAGTTGAGTAGTTGATGCATGCACCATCCGAGAGATGCTCATGGTAGATTTTTACCCAATCCACAAGTAGCACAAGTTTCCATATCATATTCTAAAGAAAATATATCTTCCTCTGTAAAAGGTTTGATAGTATAAGAACATACTCACAATTTTTGAAAGTTTTGAAGCTTCTCCCAAGTATCCAAATAAGGTAGAAGAATTAGACCAAAATTCTCATAATGGGAAACTACTTTTGAGTTTCCCATTACTAGAAATGATGAAGATGTTGCTTTATGAAGAATATTTCTCCCCGATCCGTGCCTAAATTTAATGGATCTATAACTAAAGACCAGACACTCTCTATTTGAGTTTGACTTTTTATGCATGAGTTATGATTATACCACAAATGCCCATAAATTGAAGTTATTTCTGTTCATGTGTATTATTTTCCACATCATTAGGTGAGTCATCTCACTTAGGTGAGATCGTAGGTATGTGTGTCATTTAGGGGTCATTATGAGATTCTCTTATGCATCGATGCATCAAGCACATCGAGTGCATCATATGCGTCATTGGGAGTTACACTTCTATTCCGGGAATGTAACTCCCCTCTCTACTCAATTTTTCATGGTTGCAGCATTGGGGTTACTCAACACCTCCCATATGTACACCCCATTTGATCTATGAGATAGAGGAGAGTTTTGGCTTAACCAGTGTTCTACCCATGTTTCAAATCTTTGCATGCACATTTGGTTGATGCTATCTCCTCCGAGATCTCTTCACGCCGTCGCTCACATGTCCGTTGATGTGCACTTCGTCCCTTGTGATCCTTTTTTGTGGGGTTTTAACCCTCTTTCATGGTTTTAAAGTGGATCTTATGGATCCATGCACTCATGACATTCCTATGCGTGTTTTTAGCTTCGGCATGATATTTAGGTTCTCATTGTGTGTGTCATGATGGATATTTATTGCATTGATTTGGGTGCCATACCTCTTGCATGAGGTTTGATCATGGTTCGTTTGGTCGTGTTTGAGTTTCTGGTGTTTTCGGGTTTAGTGTCTTTGACCGATCGATTCTCTGGGGTTGCATGCATGTTTTGTGGACTTCAGATTGTAGGATTCAGAGTTTGATCAGTGTTGCTCGTGCTAGTTTTGTGCCTTTTTCTAAGGTTATTAAAGTGTATTTTTGGGGAACTCAGCCCCAACTCACCGCCTTAGGCATCATCCAGCTCTCCCGTATAATGTTTTCAACTCGCCTTGCTCAGTGATTGATTCGGTCTGCACTCTTCAGGGGTTGTTCTTGAGATCTCTGCATTGGTTTTGTGCATGGTTTTGCTGCTCGCATTAGATCCTCCTCTGCACTCTCCATGCAACTTGGTTTGCTTTGTGATTGCTTCTATAGGATCATTTTTTTACACTGCCTTGGGTTCAACGTTTGCGTTGGATTCTCTCAAACTCATTTTTTTTCCTAGCTGATCTCTGTGCATTGCGTGGTAATCTTGGCTCGTGCTCTCATTTGGTTTGCTTACCTTGGCCCTATGGCATTCTATAGTGCTTGTGTTTTCTCGAGTGTTTGCTCATGCTTTTCATCATTGAGTTGTAAACTTCCTCTACTCACTGGTTTTGGCGTTGTTTCCTTCATTGAATCTGTTTGTTTTGGCATTGTTTCGCTTTCTCTATAGTTTTGGTGTTGTGTCCTTGTTCAACTATTAAAATTTGTAGCTTTGGCACGTGGCATCAACTCACCTACATTTTTTTGCATTGAAACATTAAAACCTACATTTTCCATGCCTCTACATGGCCGTTTCACTATGCTGGACATTTTTTGGAGCCCTGTGTTGGAAAATATTTTAAATTCAATCTCGACAACCTTCTTTAACATGTGGCCTTACAGTCAGACATGCTCCAGTGGCTCCACTTGTAGCTCCACCTCCCTCCAGCACTTGGCATCAACGTGCAAGTAGTCACCAACAAGATCAAACTCAACTCCGTGCTTTGGGCCACTCACTCGCTGTCTGCATTGGTGTTAACTCAAAGTGCTACAACCTGACTTCCACCGCTTGACACCTCAGTGTGGGACCACCTCCCTTTTAGAATTTTTTTGGCGAGTTAAAACAATCTAGTTTTTAATGTTTTAATATTAAAAACATTCTATTGGATTTGTAATAAGTTTTAGGCTATTTTTTTCTTGTAATTAAATCCCTTCCTATGAGTGTCAAAGAAGGAGGGTGAGGTTTGGGTTTGGCAAGAGGCAAATCCCCCTTCGCAAGAAAAATAAACTATGCCTAAAATTTGATTCCATTTCCAACGAGTACCCACACGATGCCCTTCGCTTCCATTTTGGGCACGTTTTTAATGTGTTTGCAACATTTATTGACTTTTTCCATTAGTTATGGGAATCATTTTAATGCTATAACGTTTGACTCACCGCTCATTTTTAAGCACTTCTTTAGTCAAAGTTGTATGATTTTTGCACATTACGTGATAGAATTATCAATTTTATAAACACACTACTTTATAAAGTTCCACATTCTCGGGGGTTGACTTGTACTCTTGGGCTTTCACACATAGACGCATTATCGGTCGAGTCCGACATCTTGCATTTGTGCATCTTGCATTCCACATCATGGAGAGTGTTCTTTCTAGACTTACACATCATAGGATTACCTTACAGCCTCCTCCACTTCTCACCGGGAGAGGGAACTATTCAGCTTGGTGTGCTTCCATGGAACATTACTTCACCCACGAGGGTCTTTTACCCTTCTTGCTTGGGCCAGTTCCTGCACTCACTAATCATCATCATCTAGAGGACTTCCTTGACACTTGTGACCATGTCTTTGGTCACATGATGATGCATGTCTCTCATTCTCTTTGGTTTCATGTGGTAGAATCAGATCCACCCCACCATGTCTAGAGCATTCTTCAGTCCCTCTATGGAGACCCTTCACATACTGCAGTCATTGTTGTTGCTACTAATTCAATTATATCCATTTCTTCATGTGATGACAATTCCATTGATATAGACTCACTTGATTCTACTTCTGATGACGAGGATTGTGCACCCAGTTCTGATGTAGAGAGTACTACAGAGGACTCTTCTCCTCTTTCTCTCACTATTCCAGAGAGTGTTGACACATCCCACATCTCATTAGATATCGAGCAGTCTCCTACTTAGCCTCATACATTGATCACAACTACCTCTTTTCCACCTTCAGTGTGTGAGGCCCCTTTCACTCCTCTACCTTCATTGGATGACTAATACCTATCTCGACATAGCTCTGAGTATCTGCTCGACCTTTGTTGTCTTTTCACAGAGTCCACTTGTGATGCTCCTCATCCATCTATAGGTGTTTCATAGGATTTCATCATCTCCATTGTTGGGAGTGCCCCTTCTGGGATTCTTACCACTTTTACTTTTCTGGAGACCTTCATTGATCCACCCTCAGCTATGGATCCCTTTTCTATTGTGGAGGATGTTTTTTTCCCTTCACATCACTTGGAAATCCTTTCTGCTGGTGTTCCTCTTTTTCACTCTGAAAGTTCTACAAACATGGCATTACCTTTGGTTCCTTAACACTCACTCGCTAGACCTATGTCACACTTTCGTGCACTAGACTCAAAGTTCTTCATGCTTTGCCTTGCTTTCCTTTGCAGAGTGGGTAGACTTTCAAAGACATTATTTCTATCCTTCCTAAGGGCAGGCACAGCCTGATTCAGGTGGTGGCTCTTCTTTAGTCTAGAGGCAGAGGATCTCATCATTGACATTCTTTTGGGAGACCTCCTAGAGCTGTAGAGTTTAGATCCATCCATGGCATCTTCTGCATTCCTCTCATCTCCCTCTTCTTCTCTCTTCTTCTTTTTGAGATATTTCCTCTTTGTACATGGGTACCTTTTCAAGATCGTCTAGAGTTGGGACCCATATTTAGCATCTTTCTTAGATTATAGAGTGTTTTGTTCTCTTATGGTGGATGTTTTTCCCACTGGGTTTTCCTTCACTACATGGGACCTTTTTCTTGTGCATGGGTACCTCGTCGGGCTTTTCATGCGGGACCCAATTCTCAAGTTTCGACTTGTCACCTCATCCTAAGTTATGATGAAGGAGGGGTGTTGGTGTGTATTATTTTCCACATCATTAGGTGAGTCATCTCACTTAGGTCAGATCATAGGTCCATGTGTCATTTAGGGGTCATTATGAGATGATCTTACGTGTCAATGCATCAATACGCCGTGTCGGTGTGCTTCATATGCATCATTGGGAGTTACACTTCTATTCTGGGAATGTAACTCCCCTCTCTACTTGAGTTGTCATGATTGCAACACTGGGGGTTACTCAACACCTCCTATATGTGCACCCCATTTGATCTATGAGATAGAGGAGAGTTTTATGGCTTAACTAGGTTCTGCCTTTGTTTCAAATCTTTGCATGCACATTCAATTGATGCTCGCTCCTCTCAAGATCTCTTCACACTGTCATTCACACATCCATTGATGTGCACGTCATCCCTCGTGATCCTCACTTTTGGGTTTTAAACCCTATTTCAATTTCTGCTACACTCAAGGATACATCCTTGAGATGGCTCATGGGTTTGGGAAGAAATACCGTAACTACTTGGGCAAAGATGAAAGCGAAGTCCTGAATAAGTATAAATAATATTTTGGCCAAGTAGCATAGGAGGTGATGAAATATACAAGAGAGTATAGAAGGAGGATGAACTATTGGAATATTATCTAGAAATATTCATATTCTACGTTTAAAAGAGAAGGCACATAAGACTACCCCATGAATCTATGAAATTACTCTTTTAAAGGGACTCGGTGAGGAGGACATGGATTACCTAGATCTTATTGGAGCAGGAGAAATTTCAAAATCTTCATTTGAATAAATCTATGATGCATGTAGAAATTACTAAAGAGCTACTATGAAGAGGATAAAAATGTAATATCAAGAGGTGGGTCAACTACCAAAACAATTTGGGACATATCTAAATAAAATATTATTATCATGTTCAAGAACACAAAGTAGAATATTGTCAAGGACATGGCCACTCAATTACATTCTTTGCATGCCAAGAATAAAAGGGAAGATGTAGAGGAAACACTCATAGAGTTCTACTTTGCATGCAAAAGAAAGAAATATGATTGTAGATGTAGGGTATTAGCCTTCCTTACGAAGAAAAGGAGGCTTCACCTAAATTTAGGATGAAAGAAATAGAGAATGGAAAGTGTTCTATCTTTCTCAAATAAAACCATTTCCTCCAAGAAAATGAGGTTTGTCACAAGACCCTATGAAAGCATTTCAAAATTTATCTAATAATCAATATCTCGCCACCCCAACCTTGGACTCCATATCCTAACCAATATCAATAACAATGGAAACCTCAATTTCAATGCCAACAACAATGGAAAAAACCCTTAATCATGGAAACAACCTTGGAGAGGAGGGAAGCAGTGGAATAACCCACCTCCTAATTACCAACAATCCTACAATCAACCTCCTTACCCTCAACAACAATCTTTAATGCCAAACCCCCAAGCAAACTCTTAGAAAAAGAAACTTAGCTACCACTTTCAACCAACACCTAACCCTAACAATAAAGTTTCTCAACCAACCTATACCACTGAACCAACTCAATACCCTACCTAGTATGTGGATGTCAATAATATTACCTCCATTCAGAAGAGCATTTCCTCTACCAACTCAACCCACCATTACTAAAATTACGGATGAACCACACTTGTTGCATGATGATGATCCGCAACAAATCCAAAAGATGTTGCATGTTGATCCATTATAACCTAAGTAGAATTCCAACAAGGATAAGACATAGGCTAATTAGCCACTATTTCCTAAAATATTACAAGAAAAGAAGACCAACCTTAAATAAAAATATTATTCGATTTTTTCAACAAGCTAAAGGATATTTGTGTTAAAATTGAATTGTTCAAGCCATTACGATGTTCCCACTTATAACAAATTGGTTAAATACCTATGCAAAAAGAAACTAGGAAGAAATAGAAAGGATGCAACTACTGCACAAGTTATTGGATAGATAGCTGATATTATCCTTAGAAATTCAATCTTTCCCAAGTACATAGATCTAGGTAGTCCTTTGGTAAATGTTACGCTTAATGACATAGTGATAAAGAACACTCTTGGTTGACTTAGGGGAACAAATTAATGTCATGGCAAAACAAATCATGGATAATTTGAAGTTAGAATGATTAAGATCATAAACCAAAGTCTTCCAACTTGCAAATAGATCAACAAAGAAGCTTGAAGGAGTCCTTGAGGATGTATTAGCGGTGGTAGACTCTTTGAATACCATGTTATTTGTATTGTTCTTTAGCTAAAAGAAAGCTTGGGAGGATATCCTATCATCCTTAGAAGATGATATTTGGCCACTTCTGATGCATTCATAGGATGCATATATGTTAATATGATTATTTCTAATGCAAGTGGCACTAAAAAGCTCATGTTTTATCCCCTGACAAAATCAAGTTAAATGAAGAAGATCAAACCATTTGGGTTAAGGACCCAGAAGAAGACCAAAGATATGTGTAGTAACTCATGATGATGGATAATTCATGCACAATCAAGGACAAGAATAATATGTTGTTCTTTCCAACGTCTTACAAAATAATTTTAGAAGGAATAAAGAAGCGAGATGGCATACTACGTTGTATAAGTTGTCCTGTGAACCAAATTCTAACCCAAAGCACTATTAATGTTTAAAGGAATAATTTCATCCTTCACAAAATTCTCTAACATGATTCCATGCTGAATTCTATAAGAAGAAATGTATTATCCATTATTGATCTCTCTAAGAAAGTGAAAATCACTCTTGGGAAAGACACTTAATGTGAACAAAATGTTGAGCATGCAGTAAGAGAAGTTATTGATTTCTCTTATGTAGAAACAAAAAAATCATGGTACTATGGTGACATGCATGAGATCCACCCTAAGCTTTGTACACACAAGATATACATAAAAGAAAAATACAAGCCAAAATGACAGCCCAAAAGAAAATGAACGCAATAAGATGTAGACATTGTGAAAGAAGAATTAAAAAAAATATTGGATGTTGGATTCATGTATCCATTTTATGATAGTATGTGAGTGTCACTAATTGTTATTGTACCCAATAAGAATTGAAAATGGAGGATTTTCATATATTATAGAGATATGAATGCAACAAAAAAGAAGGATCATTCTTTACTCCCTTTTATTTATCGTGTACTTAACACTCTGGATGGTAAGAAATACTTTTCCTTTCTCGATAGGTAGAATCAAATTTAGAGAGCACCGAGGACTAGGAAAAAACCAATTTCACGTGCCCATGGGGAACTTTTGTGACTAACTAAAATTTAGAATATGGTAAGGTAGTTAATTTAATAGGAGGACATAAATGCAGTAAATAACTATGCTAAGACAATATGTAAATTAACTAAATAACTAAAGTAATGTAATAAAAACCCTAATATGCAAGAAGGAGGTAAGGAAAGAAAAAAATGATAATCGTGACTATTACAAAGTGTCATAGATGTAAGTAGAGAAAACAAGAGCTGGAACAACTATGCACATGTTCTAAAAAGAATGGATTTGGAGTATATGAGTAGACTAGGGTGCCTGGAGGACAACACAGTGCACCCACGGTACTCTAGTCTCGTAATATGGGTGCCCTAGTCTATGAAGAATCTCTAGTACTAGTTCTTTTAGGGTCATAGGGTGGTGTGAAACCCTCACTATGTGTCACATCAGTTCCTTGTGTTGCGCCATATGTCACTAATAATTCAAGATGATGTAAAGACCTGTAAAAGACCAAAAGGAAGTATCAAAACCCTAAAAATAAAAATGTAGAATGAATGGGTCAGACCGACCTCAACTTCTAAAACACTATCCTTATTACTTTGAGTAGTGCACTACATTTCCACGTAAATGAAGTTCTCGTGAGTGTGTGCATGTCATGACCTAGGTTCTTTTATGTCAATCACACATTCTGAAATAAAAATAAATAGCTAAATGTAAAAAATGTAATTACATGTGTGGGTGGAAGAAAATAGAATCCTCCCCTTATGAAGTGTGATAAAGAATTCCTAGCTTGTGCCTTGATGGTGGAGCTATGTGGATATAAATACAATAGATGGATGAAACTCTAGATGAGTGATAGCAGTAGATGATGTTAGGTCCCTCATTATGGTCTCATAACTTTATATTTATAGGTTTCTCATGATATAGTTTTGTAATTAACCTCGAAATGGCCGACTACCAAAAAAGATAAGGACAAAAATGGCTAGAAAGATCCCAAAAAGTGGCAGAAAGTAGAAAAAATCGGGGGTGCCACTTGTGGGACCGTGGCATCCACGAGCACCCAAGTACTACCCAGCCCCTAGATGAGGCTAAAATGATGGGAAAATGTGGAAACATATTGGGCATGTGGATAAAAAATGTGTGTAAATGATGAAGTAAAGGTATAATAAGATGGCCAAAAGATAAGGATTAATTAGTACTTTCACACTCAAGAACCTTATAAATAGTAGTATGAGCCCAAGATAAATATTGTCTAAAGTTCATGATTTTGTAACTACATTTTCCCCTCACTTTATGTTTGTTAATGGAAATATCGGTAACATAAAGTAATTAGAAATGCATACCGATGTCGATGAAGAGTGTAGTAGAAACACGCGGAAGGACTAGATAAATCATGGAATGTCAAAAGATGGTGGAGCATGGAAGCTAAAGATGAAAAATTCTCAAATAAAAAGTGATGAGAGCGAACCTAAGTCGAAACATGTGTATAGCTATTGCGGTGTGTAGTGAACATGCATGGTTAGTAAAGCATGTGTTGTGCAAAGTGTTGTTGTTGATGTTTTTGCCCCCAAAGTGACTCGCTTACATTTCTCATATGACTTGGACCTATAAAGAGAAAATGATCAAGTAATAAAATATGTATGTATTTAAATGTAAAAAAGAACTATGTAAAATATGCATGTATAGGAAAGTTTGTAAAATCTAAAAAATGTAAAATACGTGAAAAAAGTCTAAATGGAACATGTGCGGTTGATCCGTGTCTAGAGGAAGAGTGTAGAAAGATATCTTGTACTCGCAAGTTTTTGGGAAATTTCATGCCACCCTCACTTTGAATAAGTGTAGGGAGGAAACACTATTTTTCCTCCAAGTTCTAACTACTTATGCTGAAATATGTTTAAAGAGATATTTGTATTGTCTTGGTTTTTGGGCAACCCCATGCCACTCACTCAAGTAGTCTAGAGATACACATCCAATTTAACCTCTAAGCCTATAAATGCTTCCCAAAATGCTAAGGACACCATGTCCTATAAAATCCTTTGTATATGGGGTTCGTAGACTGGTTTTAACCCACTCGGTGTAGTAAAATGAACTCGTTGCGGTGTAGAATCTGTGTTACTTATGTAAAACCCTAAATGATGCCCCCATCTTTTGGGGGTGCATGTGATGTCATTGATAGAAGACATGTGGCCCAAAAAGAGGACCAAATACATCTAAGTTATAACCTTGTAAAGTTTTTGGTAGAAATCAAGGCACACACAACCAAGAAATCTAGCTAAAGACAAGTGTAAACAACCAATGCATGCATATAGAAGACATGTGTAAGCTACGCAAAAAATGTAGTAAATGTAAAGAAACACGAAAGTAAGTTAGCCACAAAAATTGGGTTACAAACATGGGACATAACTCACGATGTTGAAAACATGCAAGGCCATCATGGCTGCAAACAAAAGCAAGTGTGCACACAAACACAAAAAATCTCATATACGATGGAAAATAATGGCATACAAGTATAAACAAACAAGCAAGTAGTCATGGAAAGATGTAATCCTGAAAAAAGTGTTGCACATGGAACACTGTTAGCATGTTAGAGAAATAACCGATATTTCAAAGCGTGAATAACCAAGAAAAGTAAAGTGCTAAGTACAAAAATGAAAAAATATCACCTAAAAGAGATAATTGTGGATGCCCAACGATTTGAGTATAGGAAAGGTAGAAGGTGAGCATCTATGCCATGTTTAGAGTCCTATATTTTTTATCACACTAAGAAAAATATGTGAACACACATGTGTGGATGTAAAGATAATGAAATTTAAGAAATCAATCTAACATTTGTAGTAAAGTGATCATGTAAAACATTAGTAAACAAGAGTAAATGCCCCCAAGACAATGCAAGATGGAATGATATGTGCCATGTGTCCCATGAGTAAATGGAAATGTATGCAATGAGGTTAATTTTGTTTTCCCCCTCAGAAATTAAGAATGAATCGTAAACGAGTTTGCATCATCGGGAAATGGTCGAGTAGTGTTTGTTGTGTCTAGCGCGTTGTGATGAATGTGTATGTGTAGTATTTCAGTGTGACATATAGAAAGGATATTCATGAAACCTATAACTGAAGCATATATCAAGACTAAATGAATGGATACGTGATGATTTAGCCTAAGCATATATCACTATATGATGAAGGGACAAGTGATGATTTATCCCTAATTGTATATCACTATATAATGGCCAAGGAATGGTGATGTAACCTAAGGTGTATACCACTACAAGATGATAGAATACAGTAACGATTTAGCCTAAAGCATATGTCACTAAAAGATGAAAGAAGGGAGTGGTGATGTAACCTAAGGTGTATACCACTACAAAATGATAGAGTAGAGGTGGTGATCTAGCCTAAAGCGTATACCACTACTAGATAGAAAGACTTAGTGATGATCTAGCCTAAAGCATATGTCACTATCCTAGGAATGTCATAAAGTGAAATTTCACATGGTGAATGTAAGGTTCTTTTGATTTGTAAACCCTCGGTGAGTCGAGTATGGACTGAGGAACTAAAGTATGTCATAAGGTGGTTATTGTAGTGTGTAGAAGACAATATAATGGTGAAAATAAAATGACCATGTGATGCGTAGAATATGAAAATATGTAGTGTATGAAATGCAATGATAGGTATGTAGCATGCATAAAAGGTAATTTATAGTGCGCAATGTAAGTAATGTAGTATATAGCTTGGATGAATGTACTTATAGAACCATATATGATGAATACTAGTATAGTATGTAGAAAACGTATGATAGGGAGAATCACAATGTATGATGTGAGCTATGTTAGGAAATACGGGATAAAATATGCGGAATAATCCCTCACATAATCGCAATAGCAGTAGAAACTAATATGTAGAAAATATTGCAGATCTCAAATAAAATTGTACAATAAAATAACCCAACACAAAGAGACAATATTTAATGTGGTTCACCCAATATGGGCTACGTCCATCAAGAATCACTTGCTCATATTTTATTACAAGCCACCGCTCTCTCTATACAATAACCATATCTATTTGGAGCTATGCTCAACAAACTCTATAGAATTCACACTCGAATTCAAAACACATCTACAATGTTACATTATACCTACCATATGCATAAAACCACATACATAGACAACTACTTAAGCAATTTTACAAAAATGTGGGTATTAAAACCATGGGCCAAAAACTGTCCCATAAACCTATGGGTCAAAATTCCTGCCCATATGAAAAAAGCACATTTTCGATATATCGGGAACATTTTAAGGCCAAATAAGCTGTGGAAAGTGTACAATACTCTTAGTGTATAGTCTTCAACACTTTCTCACATGAAAATAGGCTCCATAACCTAACAAGGTATGTGACTATGTATGAGAGTTGTGTAGATATCCAAATAGGGTATGTAAAATGCAAAATGAATAGTATATGATAGTGAACACATGGATGATATGGAGATAGCATATCTAAGGTGAGAACTAGTGTGATATGTTATGGATAAATGTACAAATTCCAAAATGGTGTAGACTGAATTTAGAATGTATGGTGTTTGACACAAAATGTGGAAAAAATGGAATGTGTAATTCTATAGTGTAGTGTGTGGGGTTCATTATAATAGTAATCCCTCAACATTCAAGTGTGAACCAAGCACAAGATTTCATCATCGTAATGATGGTACTATGATGTGTGATTAGGATGCCTATATGAAGTTGAAATTAGTGAAGGGAAGGGGGTATGCATTAGATGTTATGATCCCAAGTCCTACATTCGATGGTTGTGGTGAAGAAAGCATAGGACCATGACCTAATAGTGGTGGTATGGTAGGAAAACGTTGTGCTAGTAAATGAATCATATATGCATGCGAGGGATGAGTATATGATGAATATAATGATGTAGTAAAATGTTTCAGTGATGGAGATCTAAGTGATGCCATGCGCAAAGGTGACGGGGATCCGCGTGGAAGAAAGGGAGGTGGTGATCAACATCGGGAGGGAGTAAATGTCCTAGGAATGGGTCTATGCCGATGTGTAAGACTAGCGGAGAGATCCAATCATGTAAAAATAACTTGAATAGGTGAATTAGGAGTAGGTTATGCTTTGAACAACACATATTGAGGCATGTTAGAAGAGGGAGATGATGTGCTAACTATTGTGTGAGGATATGGTGACCATGGAGTGGATGATGGACGTATACCATTAATATAAATAACTTGTCTTTGTGAATGAATTTTAGTTTCAAGTGATTCATATAAATAATAGATTAAGAGAGACAAATCCAATTAAGACAAAGAAGAATGTCACATCTCTCAATTGTATTTCCGATGAGGAAAGGAATGAAAAGTGTAAGAGGACAAACTATAACATGTAGTTTGACGACACCAAACGGTTTGTGGAAAGGGTACACAATTTGAGATGGAGGATAACTGATAGACCTAAGGAGGGCAATAGAACATGCACTAATGGGTCATGATGGGTTAACCATTATATTGTTGATGGAGGTTGAGCCCATAGATACATGGATATGTAAATGCTTAGATGTAAATATAGCATGATAATCGACATTGGAAAAATAAATGACTATTGGTGAAGCTTGAATGTTAGTAACTAAGAAATCAATATCTCCACGATCTTTGGAGGTGATACTTGCTTGATATGCATGATTATAATGAGAGTGTGTGGTATTTTTTCACGTTTTTAGAGTCATTATTAAAGATCATCATTTTACCCTTATCTTTAGTTGGGCGGAGCTAGAAGAATCTGGAATTCTAGTTTATTGTTATCAATTAAATCTTGGATGATTGTTCAAAGATTTAGGCATCTATTTGTAGAGTGTCAAACATAGTGATGATAATAAAAATGGATTTTTTCATTGTATTTATTTCCTTTAGGTCGTGATGGGTCTAATGCAAGTTGTGGAGGAAGGGTAATAAGGTTGTTGTCAAGAAGTTTCTTTAATATAAGATGTGGAGCCATTTGAAAGGTATTAAACGAGATTTTAGGTGGTTGTGGATGAACTTCTTTAGATGGAGTAACTATGCTAATGAAAATTTTAGAATTGGGTGGCCTAGATCTAGATGGTTTTAATGGTGCCTTATTAGAAGTCAAGTAAAGGGTAAATTTTTTTCCATGATACTTAAGCTTTCTGATGGATAAAATTTTAGACTCACGAAGCTTAAGAGTATGAAAAGATGATCAAATGAAGGAGAGGTAGCAAAAGAATCTGGATGTATAGGTCACGAAAATCAAAGTCCGCAACCACATTTGTCATTTTACCAAGATTGTTCTTATACAGTAAAACATAGTTAGCTAAGTGCTCATTGGAACCCTATTTAAGTTGTCTAAGCTTTAGTGTAGAAAATATTAGAACTGATGTTTATGGAGAAATTTGTAGTAAAGGCATTGTCTAGGTGCCTAAATAAAGTGACCGAGTGGATATGTAAATCATAGAATCACCGCATCGCATAGTCATGGAGAGTACGAGGAAATATTTTAGCTTAAATAATATGATTATTGGTAAAGCCTAGGCAAAGAGACATGAAAGGCTCCAAGATGCTCCCGTAGGGTCAGCCTACCCATTGAAAATGGGAAGCTTATGGATTAAAACCTAGGATCAAGTGAGTAAGCGAGATATTGGAGGTGAAAATGGCATATACAATAATAAGGTATAATCTAAATATGGAGATGTGGTTTAAAGTATCCTATTGTAACTTACGGATTTGAGGTTGAAGATCATGATAAAGAGAGGTTTAGTATTGGTTCTAAGTAGATAGACTTTCCTTTCATGAGAAATTAAGGGTGATATAAAATAATTAGTATGAGCAGGTGTTTAATGCATAATCACACGACTCCCTGAATGTCTACAACTTAATGGGTTGAGAAGGTCTTTTACTATTCCTCTATTCAGATGCACATATTCAAATTGTAGAGGATCTACTCTAAACCTACTCTAAATTTCCAAGGAGACATGGTTAAGAAGATGTAAGAAAATAAACCTAAACTAAAAGAGGTGATGCACCAAAGGAATGTTGAACACTTGTTTTGCCATTAAACACAAACCATTAAAAAAGTAACACAACCACCATACACTCGATAAAAAGATCTTAATGAGAGATCAGATGAAGAACATGAACACAAGAGATGGTTGAGATCATCCATATACTTATTCCTATTTCTCCACAAATTTTTTTATAATCCATTATAATGGCCAAGAGGCGAAAAATTGTATTACACTTGAATGGGAGGTTTGAACTCCACAAGATCACTTACAGGAAGAGAATAAGGGAGGGTGTAAAGCCAAAAATGTCCAACTTTAGAAAAATGCCCCTCCTTACAATATATAGGAAGAATGAGAGAAGGAGATAGAAGAATTTTGAAATCCTACTCTAACCACCCAAGAAATGCATTGAATTCACTTGCAACAATGATGGGTTCTACTACAAAACCCATGCCTCCATGTTTTTCCTTGTTGGGAAAGAAAGGAAGCCCATACTTGACTACGGTGGTAGGTGGGAAGTTTGACACCCTAAAAATGGCAGATTGTATTTCTTAATTTTGAATAACTTAGTCTCACTAATTTTCAAAAAATTCCATACTAAAGCAAACGTTGAGATCTTTCCAAAAAGTCCTTTCTTGTGCAAATATGAGCTCCCACTCAAAATTTATGGCCATCTAAAAGTTGAGGTGTCATTATGCACAAATGGTGGGTGGATGGCTCTGTCATTTTTCAAAGTCCAAACACATGCAACCTCCAAAATCCAAAAATTCGGACTTCCAGAGACATTTCCATTTCAGAGATTAAAATATTATTCATCTCATAAATTTTATTGAGAGTTCTAAAGTCCAAAACTTGAACCTCTCGAAACCCCAAAACCCTAAATTCTAAAATTTCGGACTTTCTAAATTTCCATTTCGTAGATTGAAAAATTGTTCATTGCCCAAATAGCCTCGACAATTCCGAAACCCCAAACCCAAAGTTTCAAAACTCAAACTTGAAACTACCATCATCTTGACCCCCAAAACCTGCGTTGACCTCCATAATCCAAACCCTTTTGGGATTCAGACTTTTAGCATTTCAAACATTTTGGGCCCTTTTCCGATTTTTCCGCAAAGACTCAAAACCTTGAATTCTCGCACTCCAAACTATGAAACCCAAAAGTATGAAATTTCAGACTTTAGAATTTGGGATTTTTTCTCTCACCGAGATCTCTAAAACCCTAAATCTTGAAATTTCAAAATTTTAAACTTTTAGAGTTTGGGTTTGAACTTTTGAATCCATTTTCTAACTTCATGCTCCGAGATCTCAAAACCACAAAACTGAAAGTCCAAATTTTTATAATTTTAGTGTTTCGGTTGCAGAACATTTGACTCACTGAGATCTATGAAAAGCTCCACCTCAAGTCTAAAACCCAAATTTTGGACTTCTTCCTTTCCCGAAATCTCTACAACTTGCTCGGGCCTGCTTTAACTTTATTCACCCAAATCCAAAATGTAAACCTCCATGAATGAATCAACTCCTCCATTTTCTTTACGTGCAAGTTCTAATTTGTTTGATTTTTCCAAGGGGAAAAATTAGATAACAATAGGGACATAAACTTGAATTATAGAGATAAGTAGAAGAGTAGAAGCAAGTGGTTGAGTGATAAAAATAGTTATTCTGACCACATAAGTATTAATTTATGCCAATTTAGTAGCTTCTTCATGAGCCAAGTGTAAAAATAAGTCTAGATTGTGAAGGTGTGAAGCAAGGTGATCACTTGATGGCCTTTAGGTGAGCTTTAGTAAATTTTTATGAGAGTGATCCATAGTAAAGGAAAATTAAGAGAGATCCATGGTAGTTAATCTAATAGGATGACATAAACAAAGTAAATAAGTATGCTAAGACAATAAGTAAATCAACTAAATAACTAAGGAAATGTAATAAAAACCCTAATATGCAAGGAGGTAAGGAAAGAAATCAAATAATAACTTGTGACTGTCAAAAAGTGTCACATATGTATGGAGAAAATAATATTTGAAATAATTGTGTAGAAGTCCCAAAAGAATTGATCTAGAGGATCCGAGAGGACTAGGGTGCCTGAGGAGAGGACTAGGGTTCCCATGGGCACTTTGGTCTACAATTTGGGTGCCATGGTCTATGAGAAATCTCTAGAACTGGTTCTTACATGGTCGGAGGGTGGTGTGAAATCCTCGTTGTGTGTCATATTAGGTTCAAGCCTGCACCGTATGCCTCCATAATTCAAGCTGATGTAAAGACCTGTAAAAGACCAAAAGGAAGTATCAAAACCCTAAAAATAAAAATGTAAAATGAATGGGTCGGACTAACTTCATCTGCCACTACAATAGTGGGCTTACTACTCTAAGCGGTGCACTACATTTTAGACTCCGAGATGTAGTTTTAGTGAGTGTGTGTATGTCATTCCATAGATGCTCTTGTGTCGATCGCACTTTATGAAATAGAGAGAAATATCTAAATATAGAAAATTTAATAGCATGTGTGTATGGAATAGAAAAGAATCCTCCCCTATGAAGTGTGATTCCAAATTTCTAGCGTGTTCCTTGATGACGGAGCTATGTGGATGAAAATTCAATAGATGGATGCAACTATAGATGAGTGATAGTAGTAGATGATGTTAGGTCCCTCATCATGGTTTCATAAATTCATATCTATAGGGTTCTCTTAATCCTATTTCAGTAATAACCCCGACATGGCACTAACAAAAAGATAAGGATGAAAAATGACTAAAAGAGCCCAAAATTGGCGGGAAAATAGAAAAAGGATCGAGGTGCCCTTGGTGGGACCACGGCGCCCACGATCACCCCAAGACTATCTTGGGCTCCCTAGTTGAGACTAAAATGACATGAAAGTGTGGAAACATATTGGGCATGTGGATAAAAATGTGTGGAAATGACAAAATAAAAGTAATAAAAGATGGATGAAAGATGGGGTTAATTAGTACTTTCTTCATTCAAGAACCTTCTAAATAATAGTGTGATCCCAAGATAAACATTGTCTAAAGTGCACGATTTAGTAACTATAGTTTGAATATTATGTTCTTCCTTTTGGTTTGTGTAATACACACGATACATTCAAGAGGGAATTTTTGAGAATCTTTTCGGTTTTAACCAATGACTACATGGAGGTATACATGGATGATTTTATAGTACATGGCAGTACTTTTGATGAAGCAATGAAGAATCTGGACAATTTTTTGAAGAGATGCAAGGAGCATAATCTGTCCTTAAGAAATGAAAAATTCTACATGATGATGTCTAAAGGAATAGTATTGGGGCATTATCTATCATCGATGGTATTCAAGTCCACCTGGAAAAATTATCTATAATTAAAAATCTACCAACACCAAAGAAACAAAAGGATGTGAGGAGATTCCTAGGACATGTTGGTTATTATAAAATATTTATACATGATTTCAGTAAGATTGCAACACCATTATTTTTACTACTAGGAAAGGATGTTGCATTTGAGTGTTACGAAAAATGTGAGACTGGATTCCAAACTTTGAAGGAAATATTGAATATTGCACCTATGTTAAGATGACATGATTGGAACTTTCCATTTAACATTCATATTGATGCATCAGACCATGCCATTGGAGTTATTTTGAGACAGAAAGATGGAGTTCTAAATTACGTAATTTATTATGTAAGAAAGAACTTACAACATGTTGAACTTAACGATATACATCAAAGAAGTATTTCTTGGTAGTTATGTATGCTATTAATAAGTTTAGGCACTACATCATATGCTACCCAATGTTTATTCACACCGACCATGATGCAATTAAATACTTGACCAGAAAATCAGTTGTAAGTAGCTGAATAATTAGATGGTTGTTACTCTTTGCAAGAGTTTGATGTCACCATTTTTGATAAGCTGGTAAGGACAATGCTAGAGCAGACATTCTATCAAGAATAGAGACTAATAATTAAGAAGAGGTAGTGGATTACTCTTTCCCATATGAGCACCTATTTTTTTCATTTCCACTAGAACACCTTGGTATGCTTATATAAATAATTATTTGGTCTAATATAAGACACCTCCACACTACTTATTTTCTAAAAAAGAAATCCATATTTGAGAAAAGTGTGAATTTTTCTTTGGTATTTAGATTTCTATATCACACATGACAGGATTATGTTAAGAGAAGATGCATAGATGATGAGGAAATATATGATGTCCTCAAAGTCTCACATAGTGAATCATGTGGAAGACACTTTTATAAATAGAAAAACACACAAGGTGTTGACAACAGTTATTATTGGCCAACAATGCATAAGGATGCAACATTATATACTAAGAGGTGTGATATATTCCAAATAATATGTAAGCATACCATATCATATGAGATGTCATTTCATCCTTAGTTAGTATTGCAGCCATTTGATGAATTGGTTTTAGACTTCATTGGTCTTATAGTTCCTGAATCTCACCGAAATGAATACATTTTGGTATGCAAAATTTCCTCACTAAATGGATAGAATTGAAAGCATTTTCGAATTAGAATAGTAAAAAGTTTCCAAATTCTTATATGACCACATCTTCACAAGGTATAGAGTACTAATATAAATTATTATTGATCAAGGGACACACTTTACTACTCAAGTTATTTCTAATCTAGATAACAAATATGAAATCAAACATAGGAAGTATACACCTTATCACCCCAATCTGATGGCCAATTGAGGTGACAAAAGGGAAATAGAACCCATATTGACAAATAATATTACACTCCATAGGAGAGGTTAGGAAAATAGACTTCTAGAGGCAATTTGGGATTTCAATAACATGGAAACAAATGATGGGATTCACACCATTAATTTTTTTACTGGTAATCCTAATGTTCTCCTATTGAATATGAGCGAGAAGACACTAGGGACCGCACTTGAACAAGGCATAGATTTTTCTAAAGATCGAGGTAGAGGATTTTACAAATAAATGAGTTTGATGAAATGATGAGACAATATGTGCATAATACGAGGTAGGTACAAGAGAAAAGGATCAAATGGCATGACAGTTCATCAAGACAAGATAATTTTAAGAAGGTTATTTAGCTCTCTTTTTTGACTCAAAGTACAAATACCATGTGGGAATCCTCAAGAGAAGGTGGCTAGGTCCATATGAGATTGAGAAAATATTTCCCAATGGAGATGTAAAACTCAACACCATATATGCTTTCAGATTCAAATTACTCGGTGAATGTTCATAGATTGAGATTGTACAAAAATCCAATTAATAGGAGAACCTTTATGTAACAATTTAGAGGAGGTCAAAGTATGATGGATGTAGATACAAAATCATGCACTTAGACACTATTTAGTGTTGGTGTATAACTACTATTGAAAAGGTTTTGAGTGATGAAAGTACTAATTAACCCCCCTTCTTTTGGCCATATTAATTTTTTTCTTTTCGTCATACCTAGCCTCTTACACCCGCATGCCCAAAGGTGAACTTTTGTCATTTTACATTATTTTACCTCTGACTAAGGTGAAAAGGAAAGTATTGGGGTGTCCGTGGGTGCCTTAGTAAAACCCGAGGCACCCCAATCCTTTTTAAACTTTCCTACCACTTTTAGGCACTTTATAGCCATTTTAGCTTCTTATCTTTTTTTGGTGGTCACCATTTCAGGGTTAATTATGAAATTAAATACAGAGAGAACCCTATATAATATAAAGTTATGAGACCATAATGAGGGACCAAGCACTAGTCACTACTATAATCCACC
Organism: Taxus wallichiana var. yunnanensis; assembly: GCA_018340775.1. Classification (NCBI taxonomy): domain Eukaryota; kingdom Viridiplantae; phylum Streptophyta; class Pinopsida; order Cupressales; family Taxaceae; genus Taxus; species Taxus wallichiana. Next base: position 308,082,903 of record CM031240.1, read on the forward strand.
TACATTGCATTCATCAAAGGAATTTTGTGATCTTTGACATATATTTAGCTCTATCACAAAGGAGAGGGATGTTTCAAAATTCATCTCGCATCGCACAAGAATAGGAGGTGATTTTATTCCATTAAATCCACCATTCTACTACATTTTTAGATCTCTTTATTGCTCGCTACTTCACAAAGTGTGGTACCGCACAAGAGCACCTAGGGCACATGCTTCTAACAAACACTAGAAATACATTTGTGTTTGGAATGTAGTGCAAAGGCTCAATTGAAGTCCATTGTTGTGGCAGCTAAAGGTTAGTCTAACCTATTCATTTGCATTCTTATTTATTCGGGTTTTAATACTTCTTTTGGTCTCTTGCAGGTATTTATTTCATCTTAGATTATTAGTGACACTTGGCACAATGCAATGAATCTAATGTGACACCTGACGAGGGTTCCGGACCACCATCCAAACCTATTAAACTCAGCTTTTGGACCTCCAACACAAACTAGAGTGCTCATTTTTCAGATCAGTGGTGCCCATAGGTACCCCCAATCCTTGTTTAGGTGCTCCAGGTCGAGAGGAGCATCCCATATATGTCCTTTTTAGGACCTCTTCTTAGGTGTTACTACTTCTATATTTTTCTATTTATCGTGTGACATCATCCAACAATCTCCTCTTATCAACTAAGTCACTTTCTCGAGTCTTCTTGCATATTAGGGTTTATATTTCAATTTACTTAGTCACTTGGGTTACTTTCCATAATTTATTATTATATTTATTTAATGTATTTACATGCTATTCTAGATTAGATTAACTATCATATACCCCACATTTTTAGTTAATCATTTTGGTGAACCCAATCTCCATGCTTATAGGATCTTCATTCATTACTTATCATTCTAGGGCTTACTTCATCTTTCTTTCATTTTATGCCCATTACCCATAGTGGTCATTTTGGATCCTCCAATATTGTGAGCTCCCTTCATCTAAGCATCGTATTCAAGTCAACAATGGATGATACAACTACATCTATGGTTGATAACCCTCTAGATCATTCCCATCACGTCCCTCTCCATGAGATAAAAGCAACTGATAGTGAGAAGTCCTATGATGAAGATACCAATGTTGACCAAGATCAACTTAACGCTATTAATGAATTTTTCCAAGTGTTGCATGAAAACCCTTTTCATCTCCCTCATGTATTTCATGCTCTAATATCCCCTAAGAGAGCTCGCCGTGTTTTAACTTCCATATTTACTTCTTCTTCTCCCATGGTCTCTAGTATGCCTACCTATGTTTTTGCTCTCATGACTACAACCACATCTCCCACCATTCACCCTATTACTCCTCATATGTACCTCATTTATTATTCAAATTATCCATATTTGACCTCTTTATATTAGGACTAGAAAACCCAAATACGTTAGCTTCAGCTAGCTACCTCATCTTGTGCAACACCATCGTTAGAATCTACAATATTATAGCATACTCCTTTCGCACCTACCATATTAACGTATTCATTGCCACATAATTTTTATATCCTAAGATACCTATATTTAAAGGCCATGGGGACCCATAAGAGCATCTCTGAGCATTTCATGTAGCATGCCTTGACTATGTAGACAATCACACTATACTAGCTAATATTTTCCCTCGTAGTTTGCAAGACTATGTGATGTGTTGGTTCTATGACCTACCCGTACATTTGGTAGTCTCTTTCACACATCTAGACGATGCCTTTCTCACACATTTCTCTATCAACATTTGCTCTAAGATCTCCTACGCTCAACTTTCACACTCAAGAAAGGGTCTACCTAACACTTATCCAATTATATCTTGCAATACATTTTTTTTTAACTAAGATCTATAACATACTTGTCGATAATGAGCTTAATAAATTATTCATTTAGAGTCTCTTTCCACCTCTTTAGGAGAGTGTTCTCTTTGAGACCTCTCCTTTGTTTGATCAAATTTTTCAAACTCTCAAGCTTCGTGAGACTAAACTCCTGGCAATAGGAAAACTTAAGTATCAAGAGAAAGCATCATCATCCACACATTTTCAGGGTAATCCAACATTTAAGCCTACCACAACTAAACCCACAAATAGAAATTCTACAAAGATGAAATATTTACTCATAAGGAGATTCAATTGCAACCATACAAATGTCCTTTTTACTAAGATTAGTATACCTCTAGGTGTTCTACTACCACAACTAATCAAAATAATCTTATTACATTACCATCTCCTCTTCAAATAGATCCATCTCAGAAAAAGACCATAAGTTCGATGAACACTCTTATTGTGATTATCATCAATGCATCAAAAACAACTAATCATTGTTTTGACAACGACATCTCATTCGGATTTTCGTAACACACCGGTCAAATAAAGCTTCAATAATCCACAAAATCTACACCTATTAATGAAAATCATAAAATCAAGATCTTTAATAACCCATTACCGAATAACACAAAAATGACTGATTCATCAACTAATTATGTCTTGCACATAATTTCTTCTATTGCATTAGGATATCTTTATTTCTTACTTCAAACAATGTTGCTTCACCACCAATTTTTCTTTCTCCATCATCGATTATCATGTGAATTTCACATCTAATGATTTATATATCAATACATTTATTGGCTCGATATCTATTAACAACAATAAGGTTTACCCATCATGGCCTATTAGTGCATGCTCTATTTCACTTCTCAAGGCTATCAGAATTACCCCCAATCACAAATTGAGTACACTTTCAACAAACCCTTTGGTGTTTTCAAACTTCATGCTATGGTTGGTCCTCTTACAATTTTTGTGCACTTTCTCATTGGAAACATAGTTGATGGCTGCAACATGTTTCTTGGTCTAAATTGGATTCATTGCTCTCAATCTAGTATTTATATGACTGATTTGTGACTAAAAATTATTCACAATAAATAAGTCATTTCTATTGATGATGTCCACCATCTACTCCATGGTTGTCATATCCTCGCACAATAGCTAGTACATCATCTACTTCTTCTAGCACATCACATTTTATGTTGCTCAAAGCACAATCTACTCCTAGCTCACCTACTCAAGCATCATCTACATGACTACATCATTCAAATAGTCTTACACGTAGCTATAAGCTCATTCCTAGGATAGTCACTACATTTAGACATAGATCACCAAGTCATTTTATTTCATGTGGTTCTTTATCATCTATGTATTCAGCACTCACATATGTCTCAATTAGAGATGCATTTTATAACACCGTGACCTTCATCATACATTCATCCATCACATGTGCATAGAATTCATTCACCAGCACAACGTGTTTCTACTATACCACCATGATTAGATCATAGTCATACATTTTCACCATCACATGTGTCGATAGAAGAAATTCATCCTTCATATTCATTGGTTATCCTATGTATTCATGTGCAATTGGGGTGCATCGCAGCTAATAATCAATCCCCCATTCATCTTAGTATATATCATATTTACATTATCATACATCAATATCCTAACATACACATACTCATTTGTGCTTTAGCATTGTCATTACCTGATGACACACTCTTGTGCTTCGATTCACACTTGAGAGTTGAGGGATTACTACACATGGACTCCACACACTACACAATAGATACTACACATTTCGAATATTCATACATCTTGCATTATATTTCTTACATCTTACATCCTACATTCTACATTTAGTTTATACCATTTGCATCTCAACATTTGTTCATCTACACATCATATATAATAATAGTTTTCCCATCTAGCATCACATACTCTCATATTACATAATGTGTAGTGCACACATTACACTTTTTTGCATTACATATTATACATCATACACTACACATTATCGAAATCATATGGTCGTCTATAATCATCGCATATATTACATATTTTATGTGTTGCACTCACTACCTTATGACGCACTTTAGTTCCTCGGTCCATACTTAACTACCAAGGTTTTACAAATAAAATGCACTTTATCTTCATCACACGTTCACCATTTGAAATTTATTCATGTGAAATTTCTAGGTTAGTGGCATATACACTATAGGCTAAATGGTCACCTATCTTATCATCTTGTAGGGGTATACACTTTAGGCTACATCACCAATCCTTCTATTCATATAGTCATGATATATACTTTAGGCTATATCATCACTCTTTCGATCATCTTTTCATGATATACACTTTGGCTATAATGGTCATGAATACATCATCTATAGGTCACATATCATCACAAAAACATATACACACTCATCACAATGCATTAGACACAACACATTATTTGACCATTTCCCAAATGACACACTCTCTTTTATAGTTTATTCTTGACTACCGATGGGGAAAAAAATGAACCTCATTTCATAAATCTCTATTCAATCGATTTGAGCACGCGACTCCTATCACTCCATTTTACATTCCATTCCATCCATCCACAACATCCTACATGCTATGTTTCCTTTTAATCTTGCTCACATTTTTTTGTTCATGGTAACTTTATTACACATGCTAGTTAGATTACTTATACATTATTGATCTATATCATCCACACATGCGCATTCACTTATTTATCTAGCTCCGATTATAGATACATGTCTCTTCTATGTAACATGGATGCTTACCTTCTACCCTTCCTACATTGGTCATTAGGGGAATCCAAATTCTTCTCTCATAGGTGATATTATTTCATCATGTAGTTAGCAATTTACATTGCTTGGTTATACACACTTTTGACATACTAGTTATCTTTCTTACATGCTAACGGATGCTTCATGTGTAACATTTGTTTGTAGGGATATTTGTTTGATACTTGTTTGTTACATTGTATACTATTACTCATTTTTGTATGTGGGTGTGAACATTTTTTTTTGTTGTATGTAGCCATGATGAACTACCATGTCATGTGACATCGTGAGTGGTGTCCCATGTTTGTATCCCACTTTGTGTAGGTTAGTTTTTCTTCTTGCATGATTACATTGCTTCTTTTCTTGGTAGTTTTTACATAGATTACATATTTATTTATACATGTATCCTTGTACTAACACTTTTTTATATCCTTCTTGTTTTTGTGTGCCTTTGTTTCTACCAAATACATTCCCTTCCCCATGCGTGCCGAGTTTTAGAGTCTATGCGCTTAGTCCTCCTTTGGGGCCACATTCTCCAATCAAACACCTTATTTGCACCCCAAAGAGGGGGCATCATCTGGGGTTTTACATGGTACAAATCACTTCTACACAAGTTAAATTTAGTGTATTTTATACCATTGGAATTGTGGGTTACATATAGCGATTGGGTTCACACAAGTCTACGAATCCCGAGGACAAAGGATTTTACAGACATGGTTGTCTTTAGCATTTTCAAGCAATTGAAGGTTAGAATTTATAGAATAATTTCTCCCTATACTTCTTCGCTCATCGGCGCGCATATGGCCTAAAAACCAAGACATACATAGATCTCTTCACACACAATCAAGGAAGCAGCTTACATGTTGGAGTATATAGGGTAATTCCACTCTACACTTCTTCTGGCCTATGGCATCAGATTGCCCAAAAATACCAGAAGTAAAGGATATCCTCTTACACTCTCTTTCTCAACATGGATCAAGTGCACATGTTCCATTTACATTTTTCATTTGCATATTTTAAATTCAAATTCTTTTTACATTCATATACATGTGTCTTTTACATTGCATTTTTACACATACATACATATATATTTGACTACTTGATCATTTTATCCTCATACGTCAGTCCATATGGGAAAGAAGTAGTCAAATGGGGAAAAAGAAACAACAATGATGTAAACAACAACATCTTACGAAAGCACACACCATACTAACCATGAAGGTACATTATACATAGTGGAAATTATACATGTGTTTCCACCCTAGGTTCAATCTAATCACTATTTTTTATGCCTTTACATCTATATTTTCCATGCTTCATCATATTTTTGTCATTCCACACTTCATCTAGTCCTTTATCGTAATTCTACATCACTCTACATCGGCATCAAGTAAAAATCTCTATCTACTTTATGTTACGAGCTTTCCACTCACCAACATAAAGTGGGGGAAAATATAGACAAAAATCATGTGTTTTAGACATTATTTAGTCTTGCTCTCATACTACTATTTATATGGTTTTTGAGTGAATACAATATTAATTAAACCCCCATCTTTTAAATGCCCATCTTAATTTTTTTATTTCTTCATTCCCGACCTCTTACACCTATATGCCCAATCATATTTTGTCATTTCATGATATTTCAGCTTTAATCAAGGGGCTGTGCTAGTATTGTCCCACCAGGTGCCCCAATCTTTTGAAACTTCCCACTACTTTTGGGCAATTTTAATCCATTTTAGCTTCTTATAATTTCTATGGTAGGCCATTTCGGGGTTAATTACAAAATTATATCAAGAGAACCCTATAAATATGAAGTTATGAGACAATAATGAGGGACAAAGCACTATTCACTACTATCATGCACCTAGGGTTGAATTCATCAAAGGAATTTGAAGATCATTTACATACATTTAACTCCAACATATAGGACAAGGTCGGTTCATCTTCATCACACAATCATACGAGGGTATTATATTTTATTCCATCCACCATTCTATTGCATTTTACATCTACTTATTACTCACTAATTCACAAAGTGTGACAATCACAAGAAAACCTTGGGCATATGATTCACACACACACTAAAACTACATTTTGTTCTCGAATGTATTGCATCACTCGGGCTTAGTATGTCCAAGTGTTGTGGTAGTTGAGGTCACCTAACCTATTCATTTACATTATTCTTTTTTAGATTTTTGATACTTTTGTCACCTCTTAAAGGTTTTTATTTCATCCTATATTATCAATGACACCTAGTGCAATGTAGCTAATTTGGTGTGACACACAATGAGGGTTTCAGCACCATGTTCTCAACCTATAATACTGGGCTTTTGACTGATTCACATACCAAAGCACCCATATTACAAACCATGGTGCTTAAAGGCACTCCATTCTAGAGAATCATTCTATATCTATCCTTTTAGGACCTATGCACAATCTCCAAATTATTCTATTTATTCCTGTGACATAGTCCAATGAGCTCCTCTTATCAGCTGAGTCACTTCCTCACTCTTCTTACATATTTGGGTTTCTATTTGAATTGACCTATTAGCTTTGGTTTCTTTCCATAATTGATTATTACATTTATTTACTATATTTACATGTTGTTCTAGATTATATTAACTATCATATACCCACATTTTTACTTAATAAATGGAGATGAGAACATCAAAGTTAAGATTATAAGTCGAACATGTTGTTCATCTTCAGACATTGATAAATATTGAGAGGTTCTTGTGACCTTGGTATATTCAGCTTGTTGAATACTCCAAGGGTGAATAAAATTTATGTGATCAGCCCTCTTGGTGATCAACAACACTCAACTAACACATTTTGTTTTCTTAGAATTTTTGTTTTGCAAGATTTAGTGTATATGTTGTAAGAAGTGCATAGTCTCTTACATAGGGAGATAATACAAAGACTACACATTCCACTTACAACAACATGCAACAAATATCTTTTTTTTTCATGTTTGGTGGAACTTATGATTGCATGAAGAAAAATAAGGAACAATCTACATGTGTGAGTGGTGATAAAGATGACTAGCACCAAAACAAGTCAGTATTCCCTCTCTGGGAATTATTTCATTTCACTAAGGAGCATTCAACATGACACTGCATATACTTGCAACATTATAAATAACATCTCCAGCATCATGAAAACCCAACATGCAACAAAGGCAAAATCACAAAAATGCAAATGCAATCATCATCCTAAGCATACCTCGAGATAAGTGCACTCATTCCACTTTAATAAAGTATCGTTGGTATGATTATTTTTAATTAATGTTTATGTCATGTCATAAATGTCTATAAATAACAATTATATGTCACAACCTTTAAACCCTATGAGATTTCACTCCACATCACCCCACTCCATCACAACACTTCACCTCACATGTTCAGATATCACTAAAATAAATTTAATTCATTCCCTATTTGTGTGTGTGAGTCAATCACATAATTCAAAAACAAAGTACTAAAAACATTCCTCCTTTCTCAAATTCTTGCATCATTATTGCAAAACGTGTGATTTTCCCTATCAATGTTGAAGTTATTTATATAAATCAAAATGGGAGGAGATCTAATTCACCATGAACCAACTGATCATTCTCAAATATGCAACCAACCATAGATATTTTAGTATTTTCATAATAGTGGATGGATGGACTACATCAATAGGTTAAAAGGTTTCATCTAATCAATGGTAAAAAAATTGATGCTACATTTAAGGATGGAGAGGCTACTATCAAGGGTTTAGTAGTGAGAGTAGATGATGAAATTTTGGCTATAGTTACTAGGCTTCCTTCGTAAGGAAAACTATTTTATGAGAAATCCAATCTAGATCCAAATTACTAGATGAGACTTCATCAACGAGGATGATGCCTTTGTAAATGATCGCCATGGTATGGCAGCTTAGTAATTCTCTCAAACCACTTTGGGCTGATATTTCCAATTATATCATCAAATATTTTACTTGCGAGGGTAGATATTCCTGACTGAATACTATCCATTTCAAGTTACTCAATCACTTGAAAAATGATAGGCATGTTAATGTACCAAATTTCCTAAATGAAAGCTTGAAAAGGATGAATAGAGAATCATGTATGTGAGGTTAAATTTTTACCAACATTGTCTTATCACTCTCATTTTCAAACACACATAAGAGAGAGACCATCCCGACCTTAATTGGGGATACTTTTCAAGGGTAAAAATATTCATGAATTATTGGGGGTGTAGAAGGAAAATAAAAGAAGTGCAAGTAGTTATCCCACTCATATAGTTGAACTCGTAGTTTCCACTTCTCATCCCGAACCCACGCTTCCAATTCTTTACCCATAGAAAACACTATTTCTAAAAATTCACCACTACACGATAACCTCGCTCATGTATCCCCCGAGAGGATTCTCACCATTGAAACCCTACTAATATTTTTAACTCGTGAATCATCCACCTTAAGGAGTAAGATACAATATTCTAGGACCACTTCTAGATCTTCCAAGTCACCCTACATCTTCCAAATACACTCCTAACACACCTAGGAACTAGAATAGACTAAAAATAAAAGGCCAAGAATCTTTAAAACATCAAAGCCCAAAATCCTCATACCATGTTGCTTGATAGTGATAAAGAAGTTGCAAAAGAAAATATTGATTCCACATCAATGGACATAGATTAGGAGGTGTTGATGTTGAAATTCATGAGCAACAAGTTCTTAGGAAACATATGGAGGGTATGTCCAAGAGAAGTGGGGAGATGAAAGTGGTGAGAAAAAGTTCAAGAAAGCCTTGCTAAATGGAACAGGATGAAAGTACAAGTAGAGGGACATGAGAAGCTTGAAGGAGAAGGATTTTCCAAGGAAATTGAAAAAACAACTCATGTAGCACTGAATGAAGAAGAAAGGATAGATGAAATACATGTCCACATAGTTTTTAGGCACAAGCTTATGAGATAAACATTTGGGATGATATGCCCTATACCGTTGAAAAAAATTAATTAAAATATTGTTCACGGAATTGAAACATAACAACCATATGGGTATAATGAGAGAGTATATGAGAATGTTCCTACTATTACTGACTTAAATAATTGAGAGCATACTAGATCCTACTCCACCATTGTTGTCACATGATAACATGTAACCACAAGTTATCATTAGATAATTTTTTAAGGAGCCTCAAAAACCAACTTACAAGAATATGGAAACAAAAACGAAATTGTTGGACTACTGGAGAAATTAATTTTAAACCTATTTCAATTGGTTACAAGGAAGATGGGAAAGGGAAAAGGAAGAACTTATCTTTTAACACCAACAAGACATGGAGGAAAAGGACAAGGAGCTTAAGGCTAAGGATAAAAAGTCACAAGGATCAAGAAAAAACAATAAGATATAATTTAGGTAGCCGATGACATGTTTAAATGCAAGCCACCTTATACCATTTATTACATTCCTTAAAAGAACAGATGTTACATTAGCTTAAAGCTCACATGTATAAACTTATATATTTCATTTGATATTAGTGCAAATAAGAAGTTTCTTTAGAACATACCCATGATATTTAGTTTTTGTTATGCAAATTTTATATATACAATTATGCCCTTGAATATGATAATGACTCGGATCTCGGTACTTTATATCGAGGTGTTCCAATTAAGGCATCGCATTGTTATTTGAACAATGAATTGTACAAAGAAAAATAGATCAAAGAATACATGAACTTGTTAAAAGTGCAGCAATTAATGATCAGGGGTGAAGCTTCAAATATAGAGGAAATTTTTGAATCATATGGAAAGTACATAGAATACATGGAAATTAGACAATGGGTATAACATATGAGAAATGAAGCTCATGAATAATCTAGGGATCACATTAAGTTCAATGTCAAAGAGATAGTACATTCCTATAGAACACGTTTTTAGAAGATGTCCTTGAAATGCAGAGAAAGGAAATACACTCCTATCATAATGTCATTCCAACTTTAAGGAGGGTCAATGCATACATTGAAATTTATACGATGTGGAAAACTTGTTTTCCCATTGGTTATTGTCCCCCTATATCGCACTATCCTATACCACATTGGTCTAGAGAAAAGCAAATCAGTATTTAAGATATATATGATAGATTCGTGATAGATACAAAAAAATGGAGTTTAATTCTTCACAAAAACCAAAAGGAATGTCTACCCTAATTTATTTCGACATTTATGCAACATCATTAAGGAAGATCCAAAGAAACCCGAGAAGGAGCTAAAGAAGCTTAAGGAGGGGCCAAAGAAACTGAGGAAGAGTCAAAGAAACCTAAATGAGGACTTTCAAGATGTTAAGTATGGGGGTGTGATGATTCATTTTATTTCCTTTTTATAAAATCTCATATTTAGTATTTTGTTGATCCAACAGTAGCCCTAAAATTGTTTTTCACCGTGATATTGGTAGACATTTTCATTATAAGTTAAACTCATGGCATGGGTATTAGTTAATATAATTATTACTAGTTTACTTTATTATTTGGTATTATAAGTATGCATTTATTATTTTGATTTCAATATTCAATGTTATATGGTGATTTTTATAATGTCACCTTGTTTTCAAGAAACTTGTTATATGCAACAACTAACATACAACCAAAGGATCCATGCATATAAAATGACATGCACCCAAAGGAGCTCATCTACAACAAAGTGGTCATTTGCAGGCCGACATATAGCTAGTGGGACTCATTTGTAGTAAAGTGTCTATACCCAAAGGAGGTCACACACATAAATAAAGTCATGATTCTAAGGAGCTTGTACAACGTGGACATCACCCCTAATTTTGTACATGTTGATAGAAGAAGAAATTATGATAACTCGGAAAGGACTCAATGCCATCATCTGATTATGCATTGCAAATCAACAAAGAACTAGCTGATTTAATTCATAATTTAATAACTGGTTGATCAACTAATCGGTTAGTTAAGTTATGTGATTATTATGTAAACATCTACTAAGTAGTTTTGTTGCATGCATGTAGTTTCGGATTATTTGGTTAAGATATTTTACTTAATCTAACTAGAACTCCTAGAACTCTATCTCTTCATGCCTCTACTATAATGAAGGATATAAAAAGGAAATGCTAATGCTGAAAAAGGAATCAATCCATAGATAGAGAATTTGTTGTATTTTCTAACTATAATCTTCATGTTGATGAAATAAAAGTCTGAGTTCTATCTATTTGTTGTAGTCACAAGATTTAGGAGGGATTAACACCCAAGGTAGGGCCCACTTGTGGTTTTCTAACCCTCTCCTTTGTTTGTTGATTTGATTCATTGCATGATTATATTAGCAGTAGTTCATTCCTTTATCTGTGTTCTATTTTTACATGTTTTCTTTTAGCCATAGTATTTACTTCACCAAAATCTTGTTCATTTCAACATTGTTATTTCTTAATTATAGTGACAACAATTTTCCTTTATGCCTCTCTAATATCTCAGTAACTCGCATAAAAACTAACAATATTGAAAGCTTATGTCCCTTGGTCTCGATAATTAAGTTACTTTAGATTGATAAACAACATACTAATTGATGCAAGTTAATTTGCACCACCACACATCAACTCCATCTTCAATGGGATCCCAAAATGTTTATCTCTAGGATCAAAACTAAAATTATAAAGCGAGAATGTTCTCAAACAACTATCTTCGATATGTATGATTGAATATGATAATTTTAAATACCCCATTCAAGAAAATAAAATAAAAATTATAATCTTTGCATCATTTCCTTGAGTCCATTCTCCAATTTTTCAAGGTAAAGATGTCATTCTTGAGCTCTACATCAATTAATGAAAAGTTCTTGCAAAATATATTTAAATCAATTGCACTCCAAAGTAGTAATAACTTGTCCATAATATATCCTTGTATTTCAATATTAAATTAAAATCACCCGACTACCATTTTGTATTGCACTTGTTCCATTGGAACTCATATCACCTCCCAACATTCTTTCTTTTCTTCTACACCTATTGACAACATACATTATTCACATGAACATATATCATATTATGTAATCCCATAATTCTATGATGGTACCCCACCTATGCTTGAAATCAATTGACCACTTAAGTTCTTGGGATTCCACAATGTCACTAATCCTCCTAAGCTTCCATTAGCATCTATAGATTCATTTTCACCAAAGTGAACGAGATACACTTACATAAACCTACACTTGCTCTTTTCGTGATTTTGGTTTCTTTACAAAAGAATAATGTTAGGATTTGTTTGTTTCTCTAGGGAACTTAACTAAGTGACCTTAATCGAGGAATTTAACCTATGAAATTCCATATTAGAATTGCAATAATCCCTATGTGGAATGATGTGTCCTTCTACTAGCCACATCATCCTACAAGGTGTCTTGATCGCGAATGTTAGTATTGAGCTTAACTTCCATCTGGGTTTTGAGAGAATTGCGATTCCTTTCCAATGGGCTTAGCTAACCCTATATCAGGTTGATATTTATAATTAGAGGAAGCCATAATCTCAAAATTTCTTTGAGGAGTGTTAGTGAGTTTTTTATTTCGGTGAATCTCCTATAACACCAATTCATCTCAGTAAATCCATTTCTCTTTCCCCGACCCTAAATTTCCACACCTTGATCCTCCTTTTTCTAGGCGCTTACCTTTTTCCAATTTTTGAAGTTCCCTTTTTGGTTATTTATTTAGTAGTTTTAAGGATTATAGTATGATCTCAAGATTTTTGGATTCAATTTCCTTTCCAATTCCTTCAATTTTATGTCTTGATCAAAAAATTCCTAATCCCAAGCATTAGGATCCATAACCTTTGACTTTGTTAGTTTTTCTTATTCCCAATAGCAACCATGGTTTCCATTTTTGATTTTCCTCTCATGATCTTATTCATTGGAATTCTGATGTTATCCCTCAATGTCCTTATTTTTGGAATTTCCTTGTCCATGTGAGGGAGTACCAATTTGCTTTTCTTAATTCCCTACATTATTCTCTTCATTAGAGGGTTGATTTTTTCCTTCCATATTATTTACCCTCTAGGCCAATTCCATTTTATCTTTTCTTTCTTTGTATTTTTATTTCCAATCATCAATGGAAACTTATTCATCTTGTGCATAACCTCCCTAAATTTAAAGTCTCAAAAGGGAAGAAACTCATAATCTAACACATGATATGAAACTACAATGAGATTATTAAAGGTTTATAAAATATAAAAATAGGTTCCAATTCCTAAACCTACCATATTCATCCTCCAGCTTTGACCGTTGGACCCCTCCTTAGTAAATTCATCATCCAAGGCCTACTTGAAAGCATTCCAATCAAAAGGAATTGCATTTGCACTAGTAATGTGGAAAGGATGCATGTTCTCTTCCTCCTTTCGCTGCATTAAAAACCCATCACCGCTAATCCTCCCGATGCATTCCTCCACTTCATCCTTCCTTCCATTGAATTGGATGTCACTTCCTCTATGGAACTCCATTACTTCACCTCGATTAAAATTGTGAGCTTCTCCAAAAGATAAATCACAAATTTCTCTTTCTCCCAAGGCATCAAATCTTTGGCTACTAAAATTCATATAGTTGGTTTTTCCTTAGTATTTCTAATACTAATTTAAAATTTCATCCACGATCTTTCAATTTTAGGATCATATCATGATGTCACATAAAATTATGATTATAAACAAATCTATATTTGGTTGAAACATGTCATGCATTATGGTCATAAAGGCTACATGGCCATTAGTCAAACCAAAGGGAATTTCTACAAACTCATTATATGTTTATCATGTTCTAAATGTTCTTTTCTAAATGTCAAGTATATTCAATGCATATTTGATGGTATCTATACCATAGATCAATTTTTGAGAATCATTCGACAACATTCAACTATTATTACAAGTCATCTATTCTTGGTAGAGGATATTTGTGTATAATGGTATGTTGACTTAATAAGTGGTAATAAATGTATGATCGCATATCTCCATTATTTTATTCACAAATAAAACTAGAGCATCCCATAAAGATACACTAGGTCATATGTTGTCTTGTTTAATCACTTCAACTAATCGATTTGATAATTCTACTAATTAAAGGATAGATTGACGAAAGGGAATTTGGATACAAGTTTAGCTCAAGGAATTAAGTCTATCAAATGTTCTATAGTTAATTTAGATGGTAAATAATTTACCTCATTAGGAAATACATACTTAAATTGTCTCACAACATGTTTAATATTAATTTATAATTTGAACTTATCTCCTTTTTAATTCACCTTAGCAAAAAAACACTTTACAATTTTTGTTTACACTAGGTTTTAATTATTCAAATGAAATCGTGTTTATGGTTATGGGTCACTTTTACACTTGTAGGACTTCAAATGTCTCCATTTGATTACCTAGAAGTTTCTATTTCTTATCACATCCAATATAGCCATTATTTATTTCTAACCATCTCATCCCTATGATAATCTGTACTAGGTAGATTTCTGGTCTATGCTATCAAATGTAGACAAGACCTAAAACACAAAACATGGCATGGTTTAGCAATACCTGCACTTAAAATCACAATTTCGAATGGTCATATGTGAACTGTGGGTGATTTCTCCTCCTTTTGACAAGTGATGAAACCCGCAATCAAATACATCTTAAAAAGAAATATTAGATAAAATGGGATGATGAGATGCTCGGAAAAGGTTGATTCCAGAATCCAAAGGGGCTTCCTCGGAGGATGTTAGCTCATTTTGATACAATTTTGTGAGTTGATAATAATGATAAGATAAGTAATTATAATGACAACGATGGAAGATAAAACTCAAGGTAAAAGGAAAATCTTGTTCCATTTCATAGGTGGCCTACGCTAAATTGGCGTAACTGGATGGATTCAAAGTAGTCATGTACCAATAGTCCACGCTACTTACTAGATTTCATGGAGGAATTTTATCTATTTTGTAATCTCCTCAATATCTTGTGCTAAGACAATGGCACACAAAGAAAGCTCATGTAATATATCAAACTACTTCCAAACAAATGGTTATTATACAATCAAGAGATCGTGGGTGTTCAGTGATCGTGTGAGACTAACTTGAAATGTCATCTACATCAAATACATACTTGCAATAGAAAAATTAAATCCGTAAGTATAAATAATAATCGATGAAATGGAATGATATGATAAGGAATATGGTTGACATAAATCAAAATAGATTTAAAGTAATAGCTATAGATTAAGGGAATCATGGGTGATTCCTATAAAAGACTCGATTTCGTTAAAAATGAAAAAGATGAAAAAAGACTTATATTGATTATTTTGGATTGTTATTAGATAGAACAATGATAAATTAGGTGAAGATTAAATTACAAAGTGTTAAAAAAATTGTAGTACATCCGCACATGATGATTGGATTGATGATGTTGATTATTTGGTTACCATGAGAGATTATTGAAGACTTAAGTGCACAAAATGATATGTCAGTAGCTTGTTCAGAGATATAATCCTATTGTTGGGCTTGATGATGGATGGGATGAAAGGGATTTTTGTTGGCACCCGATAAAATTCGAGAGAAGACATCTAAAAAGTCTCCAAGATTCTTGAAACAAGACTTCTAAATCATTTTTATTATTCCTAGAAATTTGTTAGAATCACCAAAGTGATTTAGGAAATTCAGAGAAGTCATTTAAAAATGGTTTCAACCACTTCAAATTGTATTTTTGGGTATGGTTTGAGTGAAAATGGTTGGGGGATGAGGTTAGGCAAGGTCAAGAGGTTAGAATGAAATAGGTTAGGGATGGTTTAACTATGGTTAGTGGTATTAGGAAAGTTATGGTGAATTTTGATGAGTAAATATGATTTACGAGGGGGAATTGATTTTACGGGGTGAGGAGGATGATTAAGATAATGTTTATAGTGATAGGTTTTGATAGAGTAATGCATCTCGTAGGGAGTAGGTGGGTGATGAAAACCCGGTTGTCTAAAATTTCCCCTTTTTTGATAGGTTTGTGACGACAAACTACTAGAAAAAATCATTTTGAGATGTTTTGTTTTGTGCTTAAATGGGTGACCCCCTCAAATCGTGGATGGTTGCACACATGCAATGATCACTAGTTTTCATGAGGTGATTGGAGGTTTGTTGTGTGTGTTTCATTTTAGGTTTCCTAAGATGAGATATAGAAATAATAATAATGAAAAAGGTAGATTTTATGTTAACATGGAATCAATCAAGCAAGGGGAACCAACAAGTTTACAACCTATAGATGAATGATTCATAGGAAGTGAAGGAAGGAAGACATTCTTGGATGGGTATGTTATGATGTGGCCACAAAGGTGTGATTTTGAGACCAGGGAACCAAGTGATAGGGGTTCTAATGGGATCTTGTCCTATACACATTCGCTTATCGGTGCTAAGATTTGAAAAACAAATGAGATGGATTGCCGATAGAGGCTAGATTTTGAGTGGCTTTGCTGCATAATTGAGGAAGTCATTGATTGGATTGGTTGGTTTTGTTATGTGACAAAATCCCCATAATTCAAAGTTCAAACGTTATTTATTTAATAAAAATAAAATAATTATTATGGGTGTTCTAAAGTTATTTCCCCAAGGATGAATTCTAAAGTAGAAGATATAATTTTTCAAAATAATAGGGTGAAATCACATGTACATAAATACTCCTTTAAGATAGGGAGGAATAAAAGAAAAGAGCAATACTTCTCGAACTCCTTTCAAAGGAGGGATTAAGATTAAAATGTGGACCCCATTTTATGGGAGGATATTAATTAAATTGTAAAAACCAAATTATTAACGAGTACATTGGTTATCAAACCAACCAAGGAAAAATAGAATTCAAACCTCGTCATGCGAGGACCAATAAGGCATAGAGATATATCAAACACATTAGAATTATATTCTTGAGAATTTTAAAGTGGTTTAGAAGAAGGCAAGTTGTGGGCATTGGAGAAGTGTACTCTAGGGTGTCCTAATCTGGGTTACGCTAAGTATAACATGTAGACACCTAAAATATGCTTACACTCAACATTTCATTCAATCCAATCAATTAATGACACTTCATTAATTCCCTATTCTTCGCTCCATTCTCGGATGCCTATTTACGACACCTTCTTGGTCGTATTCCTCCTATAATTAGCTAGTTTTTCTAATCTCTCTCTTATTAGCTAAATACTCCTTTCGACCATTTAGAATCTCCCTAATTCTATTTCAATGACTTCTCGCAAGCTTCCTAGGCTCTCTATCAGTCACAAATGGTTAAATATACCCCTCCCAACTCTCAATGAGTCTCTAATAACTTGTTAATAAAGTTTAACTAGCCTAAAACAAGCCTAACTAAGCTTAAAGCATGTTTATCCTAATCTAATCTAAAAGTGATTTTGAGCTTTAGTCCCACATGCACCCAAATTCCAAACTCTTCCAAACCAAAAACTATAAATACAAGGCTAAGCCTACCCATTCAAACTTACAACTTTACATAACACAAAACCAAAACAAGCCTAAGAAAGCTTTGAGATCTCATTTGTATTAGCTTTAAGCTAATTATACATTTGATCTTAAGCTTACCTCCATTTGCATCCATAATCCAAGTTTTAAGTAAATAGAGAGAACCATAAGGCCTAGAAGCCATTAATGGTGAGACTCCATTCTTGAAAGCTTGAGTTTCATATCAAACATCACATTTGATTGCTAGGATCTTCATAGGTTCAATGTTTTATAGCTTTCAAAAGAGTAGAGAGTAGTATATATGCTAGGTTTTGATGTTTTTGTCAAAGTTATGATGCATGTATAGGATTAACTCTTGTTTAGCTCTTATCTCATGGTGCATGGTTGAGTTTAGTTAAGCTTTGAGGTTCTTTAACCTCATTCCATAGCTTTGCAACTTTTCCATTGCATACATTTGGCATGCCCGGTGGGACATGAAGTCCATCCTCCATTAATGGAGTCTTTTCAAGCTATTTATTTTTAGTTTCTAACCATTTTCATGTTTTCTAGGATAAATAGCTTATTATTTGCATGATTTCATTTTTTAAGTGAGTTAAATCATCCTTGATCATGTATTTTTTGTGGGTTTGAGCTAGAAATAGGATTCTTTGGCTAACCTTTAACCTGTTTGCTTGTCAAAAATTTTCATTTCTGTGACTTTTATAGGTTTTTCAGGGGGTACGCACAGGTGTCCTAGAAGGGGGCATCTCCATTGAAACCCTATCATAGGAATTGAGTTGGCCATGCACCCGTTGGACCGCATCGCATAGCTGGAAACTCATTTAGAATAGGCCATGTATCCATCAAACTTGAGGTGTCTCCATCAGCTAATGAGCATAACCATCACTCCTGACGCATTGGCGTATATTGACTTACTATGTAAACTCTATCACTTTGACCCATGAGCATATCCATCGAACCATAAGTGTCTCCATAGACCGCTGGGCATCCCCTTGTCTCTACACATGCTTTGGTGTTTTCCATCCCACTTTACTTTTTTCTAATTCATTTTTTTACTCGTAGGCATATTCATTGGGATGAGAGCATCCACATTGAAACCCTAGCATACCTATCGGACAGGTCCACGTAGGTGTTGAGACCCACTTTTATAAAACTCTACCATGTGTCCATATTGGTTGGGGTGTGTATCCATCGCGTGAGCACGCAGTGTCATTCTCGGTGCATAGTGCATAGTGTCTGTGTAAAAATTTGAAAATTATTTTCCCAAGTCTGTAAGATCATTTCTATCAAACTTTCGTGAGGTTTTAAAGTCTAACAAAGCAAGTGTAAGGTGTTGATTACTTGTTTAATCTAGCATAACTTAAGATTTTTTCATTCCTCAACTAAATGAGGTTTGTAAAATGCATTTGTTCTCTCCTCGCACCTTCTAGGTGATCTTAGAGATCAAATACACTTGTACAACATTTTGTCATGTTTAAAAACCCTTGTTTTATTCTTCTAAAAGTGAATTACTTTCCATGTAACTTTTTTGGTGGAATTTTCATATCGTGTATGCTCTTCCTTCGTAGCTTTTGGCGATCTTAGGAATCAAAAACAACATGTAAATTCCCTTTCTTGATATCATTATTCAAATAGAAAATTACTAAAATCGTCTCATCAGGACCTATTGCTTGTCAAAGAAAAGGTGTCAAAATAAGAAACAAACCTTCTAATACATGTGTTTTCATACAAAGTTGTCGAACAATGTGCTACTTAAAACCACATTAAGTTAAGCAAGATAAAAACACACGATTTCACTTTAGACTATATTGCAAGTTTCAAAAAGGGTACGTTCCTTCCACTCAACCGAACATAACCCCTTTGTCATAAAGCCATAAGCTGCAATAATGGGGGTGGTTCCAGGAATGCTAAAATAATCCACCGTTGAGTAACCTTGTAGATGAAACAGAAGCACTCGCTTATCCACTTGACTAGTTTGCATTGTGAGTTAGAGTCAAAGATTGTCCATATCATGACCCCAAGTGATGGTACAACCGAATGCACTAGTTGCTTATTTTATTAGAAGGGGGTAAACTAAAGCCAAGATATTCCTAAATCAGTTAGTGTGATTCTTTGGGTAAATCACATTCGCATTAGAAAAATTGTGAAACCTAGTTGAGAGATCCTATTAAGGAGGCTATTATGTGTTGGAGCCAACTTTTCTAGTCCATTTTCATGTCAAGCCATCATGAAGTGATAACTTGTTTGGATTCAAAACCTTATTTTTCAAACATGGTAACAAATCCATTTAAGTTAGATCTAAGTGTATCTCATCACGGAGTTTACAACGTGTTACTTATCTTGGTTTCTTTCTCACCTTTGGACGAGGTGAAACTCTTCCCAAGTAACACTTATTTTATTTCCATCTTTTGATCTATACCTTTGCATTCTTTCTTCCCATTTTGGAAAATAGAAGGCATCTTTCGGGAGTGTTTTCATAGTTAGTGCTCACCACTTTTTTATATTTACACTCATCCATGTTTGCGGCTAAGTTGTTAAATGTCTAAAGTGTGTGGATGCATCATCATATCTTTGATGGGCACTTGATCTTGATTTCAAGATAATCATCATAGTTAGGATTGATTCATCATTTTTATCTCCCTTTGACATGTTACCTTGTTCACATTCTCAACACAATTAAGATACTTATGTCACATTTCTCGTAAATGTGTTTCTAAGTGTCTACATTGTGGTGTTATGTTGCCCAAATTTTAGAACATCCTTAGTATAATTTTACTTAGTTTGATTTCAAGCATTGTCCTAAATCTTAAAAAGTGTCAGTTAATTTGTTTCATGTTTTGATACCACTTTGAAACTAATATATCACTTCTCCACAAAGCTTGATAGACGTGTCCGATTGGTGTGGTTACGAGGATTATATTTGTAAGCCTCACCTTTAACATTTAGGAATTTTTGGTTGTTGAACTCATCATGGTATCCTTTGATTGGGAGTCACGCTTACGCTTTGTTAATACTTACGCCTTGTTCACTTTTTTGAACTTGACATAACTATTGACATAGAGTTGGCTATCTAACATCAAAACTATTATTGGAAGATAAAGGTAAACACTTTGATCAATTTATTTGGTTATCTATACTTACATGATTTCTCCTTACATGTTAAAAAACCCATAGACTTATTCTAGGAAAATCTTGTTGGATTATCAAAATTGTGTCATCACAATGTCTATTTTCCTTAGACCTTCTTCATAAAATCACGCACGGATATCCATGCTTATGAAATGTCTAGTTTGGTGTCATTACACTTCCTTGAATCGACATGTCACTTCCTTCCCTTTGAACGAGTTCCATCACAATATCTAGATCTAGAAATTTGTGCTTAAAACAACCCCAAAATGAATGACTGCCCCATAGTTTCTCACACTTAAAAAATATGGAACCTAGAATTAGGCATTCACATCGAAATATTCCCATTACAACTAAACTCAATTTGGTTCTTCGTACTTTAGAGGACCCATTCGGGTAATTTTTCCCCACCTTTAACTCATAGTCGGTGGTATGGTTTGAATGCTTCGATCCAAATTATTATTCAAGTTACCCCAAATATTCTTCTCGATTCAGATCTAAATAACTATTCGAATCCCACTCTTCTTCTAAAGATTCAGATCCTAACTATAATTTTGATACCCCTAGATCAAATCTCGAATCATATTCCTCCCTTCCTTCACAAGACCTTTATTTCAAATCACCTCAATGACATATTCCTCCTTTGAGGACTCATGTGACTCCAATTTCTATGGATCAAACATCTGATTCAATTCTTGAGTCACGGTCCTCCCTTCCTTTGTAGGACCACCTTTATCAATCACTTCAATGACCTCTTCCTCCATCGAAGAATTCCACGACTCAGATTCCATCTAGTCAATCATCTAATTTGACTCCTACATCACAACTCAACGGATGGTCAGTATGATCCTATTTTATCTTCCACATAAATTCAAATTTTAGAAAAATGATCTAAGTCCAGATCTAAATCATCCATTCATGATACGCCCACCTCCAAGCCTACTCCCTCTCTTGAGTCATATTATTTTATCAATCAATCTTCCTCACTTATTGGACCTGTTTCTTCTATTCAACCTTCTATGGTCAAAGAAAAAAACCTCTACTAATTGATTTCTCTCATAATGAAGGAATAATTAGACTACACGATCATATCCTCGTATAGGATTGCAAACAAATATTCTTTATAGAACTTGATGCGCGCATGTATTGGGAAGAATAAATTGATCCTTTTTACGTAACATAAAGGAAGATCCTAAAGTCATGGAACTTGATTTTTATTCTATTATTCCATCTTCACCTTCCTCTGAGCATGATGATATGTTGGGGTCTAGCATTGATCCATGGCCTATCTTCTCATTACCAACTCATTCCTTATCTATCATCATTCCTCAATCAAAATCTTTTCTTAGGTCACCGTTGAGTAGCCCATCATCTTCTTTTATCTTTGAGCCACCCCCAAATGGCCCTCCATTTTCTACCGATGAGCCACCTCCCGGTAGCCCAATCCCTTTTATTCTTGGGCCACGTCCTAGTATCCCTTCATCCTCTTCTATCTATGGGATACCTCCGAGTAGTCCCTCCTCATTTATACTTGGGTCACCCCCTAGTATTCCCTCATTATATTCTTCCATTCTGGGGCCACGTTCTAGTATCCCTCCATTATATTTCATATATGAGTCACCTTGGGGTAACCCATTACCTTCTATTCTTGGGCCACATCCTAGTAGCCCTTCATCCTCTTCTATCTATGGGAAACCTTTAGGTAGCCCATCATCTTCTATTCCTAGGCCATGTCCTTGTAGCCCAATTTCTTCCATCTTAGGGCCATATTCTAGCATCCCTTCATCATATTCTATTAATGGCTCACCTCCTGGTATCCCATCCTCTTTAATTCTTGGACTCGTATCCTTTTCATCCATCACATCTTTCTTCTATCGATGGTTGTGGCAAGCCCGTGGTCATTTCTCACATCAGTTCTAAACATCCACATTCACTTTCTTCTCCTTCTCGAGATTAGACAAGTCATGCATCAGCTTATAAGAAACCCAAACATTTTCTTAATCAAGCTCATGTCAAAAGTTCCAAGAGATCAAATCCCCAACAACTCAAACAATATCAAACTTATAAATCAAGTGAGATTCAAGAAGGCAAATTAACATAACCATGAAGTATGGCACAAATTGCAAATACCTATGGATAGGGAAATCAAGTTCCCTCATGAAAATCAATGTTTCAAGATAAATCACATTCATTTTTTGAGTACAATCTCACCACAATCATCGAGATCAGAGAAAATATTACGCTTGATAAAACAACACGCCTAGTCTCCTTATCAAGGAAGTCACAAACATCGTTGTTGGATCTTACCATGCAAAGTGACTTTGTTAGTTCCAACCTCCTAAAACTATCAAAAATATTAAAAAAATGTAAAAATACAAAAACATGAGAAAACACAACAAAAATCATGGGTAAAAGATCAAACATTGCAATTAGGCATTGCGTACATATAGGATGTTCTTTCTTCCATTCCTTGCTATTAATTATGTAATTCTTCCTATCATTTTCATCCCTCGCAATGTTATTTTTGTTAGCTTATTCGCACATATTTTGTGACTTTTATATCTATGGTATCTGTTTGACCCTAGTCTTTTATCACCTTGGTAAATTAAATAACAACTCGACCTCTTAGATATCCTATCACAATTAACATATAATAAACTTGTTGTGAAGAACTTTTGGACATACTTGTTGACACTAGCCATTGTTGTCATCACAATCAATTCCGCCTTATTCCATCAAGCCATCAGTAGTTCTTAACCCCTTATCAAATAAGAGAGCTAAAATAATTTTTCGAAAGAAAAAGAATCAAAATCAATCAAAAATCAAAAGCTAAAATCTAAAAGCAAAAGAAATTTATATATTACTCTCTCTTGGGGTATTTCCAATAATCTCTACTGGGCGGGGCTATGGATTCTGATCGGGTGGTAGATAAATTTTACAATTAGAATCAAATACATCTTCATCGGGACTATGGACACCTCAGGCATGTGAGAGAAATGTATGAATATCCTTCCACCCTTCATTCACAAATCACCTATCACCTATCAAAATAAATCATTCCTACCCATCGGCTAGGGTGTTTTCATTTATTTTGTATTAAATATTCACTTTAATAGGTAATTAATTTCCACTTCCACACACTCGATCTCTATGACTAAACATGATAAGTATGTTACCAAGTGTCTTTTTCTAGACCTTGTTTAGACTCTTTCCTTAGTCATTATCTCGTCTCACCATTTGTGCCTTTGCTAATCACTTCTTCATCATGAGGCTTCTAATCCACATTAATATCATTCACATTTTTCTTCTAGTTCATTCAAAACATCCATGTGTATAAGATTACTATTTTTTCATGTTTGCAGACACCTTTGTCCCCTTTCACAAAAACAATCTTCTCCTTCCTTTCTATCATGTGATTTTAGGCCAAATTACATTTGTGGCATCCTTTCTTCTTTCCAACACTCCATTCATTTTTTCATCATCGTTGAACATATCTATTTTGGCCTTGATCCCCCATTCATCATCAAGTGCGTGAATATTTTTCCTTTGAATAATCCCACCTACTATTGGGGCATTTTCACATCTTCACTTTCTTGCTCATGCGCATGTGGCATTCGGCCTTTGCATATCCCATCTATCACCGGGGCATCCATGTTTCTTTGTCTTCTTGTACATAGCTTCAAAAAATTTCAAAATCATAAAAACATTTAAATATGTTAGAAAAAGCATTAAAAACATTCAAATATGCTAGAAAAATCATCCAAAACGTTCAAATATGTTAGAAAAATCACAAAAACATTCAAATATGTTATAAAAATAATCAAAAACATTCAAATATGTTAGAAAATCATCCAAAACATTCAAATATGTTAGAAAAATCACAAAAACATTCAAATATGTTTCAAGAAACATAAAAAAAATCATCCTACAAAATGTCACTTTTTGGTTCTCACCTATTCATATGTGTGCATCGTGGATCATCTTGATCTAGCTCCATCAACAAAAGTTAGGCTTCTTACTTCGTCCTATACTATGGTGCACAATGAGTTTCCCGATACTATTTCGTAGTACACATTACTTTTTCATAGAACTAAAGTGTCATCCATTTTTCCCCTTGCATGTATCCTTTCTTGGGGAACCATCGTCAACCCTTGTCATTAATTCACATAGGTTGAAACTAAATCTTGATAATAAAAACATTACATTATGTTTCTCTGTTAGGTTAGCTTGTTTACTTTCTTGTATTGCATTACATTATGTATGTTGCATGGAGTTAGGCATATTTTACTTTCTCGTATTGCATTTCATTTTGTATGTTGCATGGAATTTTGTTTTTCACAATAGACATTTGTCTGTATATGGATTTTCATGTCATACTACACTTTTTCTCATTCTTTTCAATAAGGACCAATGATGAAGATCTATAGCAATATGATGAAAAATAAAGTTGTTTAAAAGGCATTGGATGGATGTTAGCTCATTCCCCTGCCTCATATTTCTTTTCTTCTATATCCCTTTTCTTCTTCTTCACACTAATCTTTCTTCTATTCTCTTTACTGTCATCTTTTCAATCATCGATCAAGTTCTTCTATCACATGATTGATATTCAAAGGGGCATCCTTCATTATACTCATTTGTCTTCTATCCCTTCAAATTTTTCTACTTGTCTATATTTTTTCTAGTTTCTTTGAAGTGACATCACTTATGCCACCTCAAAGAGGGGAAATGTAGACACCTAAAATATGCTTACACTTATCATTTCTTCCAATCCAAATAATTAACGACACTTCGTTAATTCCCCTATTCTCCACTCCATTCTCGGATGCCCTTTTATGAAACCTTTTTGTCATATTCGTCTTATAATCAGCTAATTTGGCTAATATATCTATTATTAGCTAAAAATTAGTTATTTAGACCATTCAAGATCTCCCTAATTCTCTCTAAACCACTTCGCAAGCTTCCTAGGCTATCTATCACCACAATTGGTTATCCAGCACCCTCCCAACTCTCAATAAGTCTCTAATCACTTGTTAATAAAGTTTAAATAGCATAAACCCTAGTTAACTAGCCTAAAACCAAGATTAACTAATCCTTAAGCATGTTTATCCTAATCTAATCTAAAAGTGTTTTTGATCTTTAGTCCCACATACACCCAAATTCCAAACTCTTCCAAACCAAAAACTATAAATACAAGGCTAAGCCTACCCATTCAAACTTACAACTTTACATAACACAAAACCAAAACAAGCCTAAGAAATCTTTGAGATCTCATTTGTATTAGCTTTAAGATAATTAGAAATTTAATCTTAAGCTTACCTCCTCCATTGGCCTTGAGCTAACAACTCCATTTGCATCCATAATCTAAGTTTTAAGTAAATAGAGAGAACCATAAGGCCTAGAAGCCATTAATGGTGAGACTCCATTCTTGAAAGCTTGAGTTTCATATCAAACATCACATTTTCTTCTTGGATCTCTATAGGTTCAATGTTTTATAGATTTCAAAAGAGTATAGATTAGTATATATGCTAGGTTTTGATGTTTTTGTCAAAGTTATCATGCATGTATAATATTAAATCTTGTTTATCTCTTATATAAAGGTGCATGGTTGAGTTTAGTTAAGCTTTGAGGTTCTTGAACCTCATTCCATAGCTTTGTAACTTTTCCATTGCATACATAATACACGATGGTTCCCGCCATGGTAAGAAGATTATATATCAACTATTTTCCTCATGATAATGTGGTCATTACTTTAGGTTTTGAATCTCTTATATCACCTAATAATTTCTTGAGGAGCACGTGGTCCACTAAACTTTAGATAGATATGTACCGAACATTCTAACTCTTCATTTACTTAATAAATTTATATTTCAAGAAAAACTCTTTTTATATAACTATCTTAGATTTTGAATGCATATAAATTATTTCATATGTTTAAAGTAAAATTATATTTTCTATATTATAAAGTTCCTCATTAACAAATAAATTATAAAATTAGGAAAATCCACATTATAATTCGCTATCGATCCATTAATGCTATATGGCTTATGATATGGGATGAATATTATATAAATAATGTTTGAACTTTTCATTTTGGGAGATTTTTTACATAATATTTTTACTGATGTTGTAAAAATTTCAAGGTCCTAAAAGGAGGAACATCTTGGACAAATGTTCTATTTAGATGAATATGAAAGAAATGATGATTTGATGAGGTTGAAGGACAAGAAATTGAGGTTTCCACAAAGGCAGGATTATGAGGCTAGGAAGCTAAGTGATAGGGGAACTAATGTGTTTGTGTCATATAGACATTTGAATTCATATGACATGATGGGAAAAGGTTTGTGAGAAGATAAAAATCCATGGGGTATTGGTAAATGTAAGATGAGAATAAATGATGTTTCCACAAAGGTGGGCTTACATAGGTTGGAATTCAGGTTATAGGGGAGCCAATGGGTTCTCTGACTATAGACATATGACTTGTATGATGAGATGTTAAAATATTTCAAGATGTTGTAAAGCCCAAAATTGATAAAGACAAAATTTTTAGGATAAATTTAGATTTTAAGTGGGTCTTGGGGCCCAAGGAAAAAGGAAGCACATAATTTTAAATTGTGTAATTTTGATGATGTATGTATTAAACCAAAGGTCCATTAAATGGGTTTAAGGTGATATTGATTTCAAGTTCACTCAATAGACATGATACTTTTGATGTATATGGATTTTTGTGAAGCCAATATTTGATGTATAGTTCTGATATGGAGAGATTAGAGACTCCAAATGATGTAGAGTGACATATTGATTATATGTGTGTGTGTGTGTGTGTACATACATACATACATACATACATACATACATACATACATACATACATACATACATACATACATACATACATACATACATATATATATATATATATATATATATATATATATATATATATATATATATATATATATATGATTATTGTTTTGATATGTGTGTTGATTTAATTCAGTGTGATATTTTTGATGTAATAATGTAATATTTAGATGAGCTTATGATTATTTAGATGTATGGATGTTGATAAATGATGTTGATATATATTACATGTTGATTTTAATGTGATGTCTTCAAGACATATAAAAATGTGTTATAATCATATATAGGAAAAACATGAAATGTTTGTCTTTGATTGGATTTGACACATGTGTGATTGTATAATTTAGTGAAGGCATTTTGCACTTTTTATCCTTACAATAGATGTTAGCAGATGACTAATAATGGGTAGTTACATGTAGGACCTTAGATAGGGATGAAAGTGAAATGTATACCTTCCTAGAACATGGGAAGGGTAAACATATGTAGGTTTTTCGAGAGATTATGTTCCCCTTTTAATGGTTTCTTAGGAAGATTCCCCAGCTATACACTTTATTTTGATGTAAACTAGTTGATGCGGGAATTTTTATTTAATGGGAATGTTGATCGATGCAGAAGATTTCCTTGGATGATTTTGATATTTTGAGTTTTTAACAGTTGATCAATGTGGAATGCCTTATTATAATGACATCGGTAGCCATCCTTCGAGAGATTGGTCTAAAAATTATTTTTTAAATTTTCCATAAAGTTGTCCTTCTAGGGAGAGGTCTATAATTTTGACATGGTAATGTAGACATAAAATCGTGCACTTGGTTACATTTCTAGGTCTTAAAAGCATACTTGCATTCATATGATTCCTAAGCGATAAAACTAGTAATTGAAAACTATCTTTATCATTTTGTATGTATTTCTTGTTTTCTTTCGCTTTTTACACCCTACATCCCGGTCAAGATATTTTCTTTTTTATATTTTTATGAATTCTGACACCATCACCCAACTAGGATGCCACCTCCCGTGTGTCCATGTACCCTCCAGAATCCCTAATCTCTTTCTATCTTACTCACTCTTTTAGGCATATTTTATCTTTTGGAAATCTTATTTTCATATGGGTCACTCTTCTAGTTGTTAATTTCAAAATCAACCTAAGGTATAATACAAATATAAAGCTATGTGATCAAGATAAGGGACAAATCTCTAAGCATCTATTATAATCACCTAAGGTTGCATCCAAATGCATCTAAGAGCATCAAAATAATACATCTAAAACTCATTCAAGGGACAAGGGACTACATTTTATACATACACTTCATAGGAAGGGGAAGTTCATTTTTCCATCCACACATCTATTTACATTGGTACATCTATCTACTCACCCGCTATCAATTACTTGCAACTACACAAGGGATTTTTAGAGTACGATTCTTGCACACTCGCACAAGAAATACATGGAGTCTAAGATGTAGTGCAACACTCGGTCATAAGTTCACTCATTCGATTAACCATCAAGGTTAGTCTCGATTCCCCATATTTCATCTTTATTTTTTGGGATTTGATGTAGTTTGAGGGTTTTGTAGGTGAACATCTCTTTACAACTTATAGGTACTATCTCGTGATCAAGGTGTGACATACAAGTGACCAATAATGACTATCAATGACACTTGTGCGACACAAGAAAAAGAAAGTTCGTACCATTTTTGTATTCACAAGAATCCAATACAAGATGTAAACATCTAAGCTCTTCTCGATCTAGTCCAGTCACTCTACTCCATCCTCATCCGAAAGCTATGGATTTTACAATTCACGCTTGTGATAGTCTATCCTTTTTTCATCATTTTTCGAGTCCAAATAAGTTACATGGTCATGCATAAACTAGATAAATCGTATTCTCTCTCTTTTACACCAAGGGTTTCATATTTTCTAGCTGTAATTTAGTGTTTATTCATCATACGTCAATCTAAAATTAAGATTTATAAAAACATATATTTTTTAAATCATTTGGTAAGCTTTGCATTCAAATACTCTTAGATCCTCATTTTTCTTCTCTCATGGATCTTAAGGTTTCTCAAGTCTCCTTGCATCAATTACTTCAAATGCATCCACATTGCAAATATGCTCTCCAAAAACCCTAAACACTATGTATCTCCCTAGCAATATGTTTCCTTCACAATTCAGTTTCATCTTCAATCATTTATCTAATGAGTCTATTCACCCTATTCCTCTATCTAATCAACCCATCTTTGAATCAATTCAAGATTTACATTCTTTATTTCAAGATAAAATTCAGGCTATGGAATCCATGATTACATCTCTCACATCTGAAATCCAACATCTTAAGGCCACTTCTCAATACAATGCTAGTTCTTCTCATACATCTCATCCTTCTTTTATGTATTTTACATGTGCTCATATCAGTTAACCCCAAGTATTACCATTCCTGACACCACTCAAATTTTATTTCAATACTAAGAAACAAGATATTTTTCCTCAACTCCTCACTCATCAATTGATTAAATTTTCATCTACTCATTGTTATCCTCCTTATAAACTTACACAATATCAAGGTCATCCAAATTGTAATTATCATCGAATTAATGGACATAATGAATATGAGTTTTATGTTCTTAATCGACAAATTGGCCACCTTAAGAACTATGGTCTCATTTCGTTTGCTACACAAAATTATCCTACATGTTTCTTTCCACTTGCTACATCCCATTAGGTTTCTAAATCATATTCATCTATGTCTAGTGAGCATCATTTTATAATTCCTAATGTTCCTACTTCATTATGTAAAGAACCACCTATCCAACCCAAAGGTCGGACCATATTTGAATTTATCTACCCCATCATCTCCTATCGATTCTTCTACCACATTATCAACTCCTCCTAATAAAATTCCTCTAAAAATAGGCCAACATCTCCTCCTCCAAATTCTTTAGAATTCTACAACCTTAGGTCAAGTCAAACTACAAAATCACTTCTCAAACTCGGTCCATCCTCGTCCCATATCACATCTTCTCGCAACATTATCAATCCTAAATAAGTTACTACCAATTCAATTTTTCAAACAAATTATTCCTTATTTTTATTCCCAAGACCCATTTTAAACTCTATTAGTATGGCATGGTCCTTCTCACATCGTTGCATAGATATCCATCACTCACATAATTGGGGGCATCATAATCTTCTTCCCCTTCCATAGCTATCAAATGTCTCTACCATCTCATACACTTGATGCTCCATGCTTAATGTCTAATATTTCCTAAGCATCAATACAAAACCTTTGATACACACATTGTGTCGTCATCACCCTTTGACACACTTTTGTGTTAAGGTTTACACTTGAATTTTAAGGGCATAATCATACATAAACATCACACACTACAAATTTCATGCTCTATGCATCACAATACATAATTCTTGCATTATATTATCACACATCATACTTCCCTATGTTGTAATCTTGTGTTAAGGTTCACACTTGAATATTGAGAGCATGCTCTATAAATGAATCTCATACACTACACATTTCGCACTCTATTCTTTATGATACAAGTTTATAGCATTCTATTATCACACATCATACTACCCTGTGATGCACTCTTTTGTTAAGGTTCACACTTGACTGTTGAGGGCATACTACATCCATGAACCTTGCACACCACACATATCATGCTCTATGCTTCACGATACATCTTTATAGCATTATATTCTCATACATCATACTACCCTATGATGCACTCTAGTTCCACGGTTCATACTCGGCTACTTAGGGTATCAATATAAAATGAACCTCACCTATTCTACATGTTATGATCTCTTCTTCATGATCTATATTTCGAGCATATATTTTCAAACAATTTTCGATGACACATTCTTTTTCTAAGGTTCATTTTTGATTTTTTGGGTATTTAATAATGAGTCTCATCTCATACTCATCCACATCCATTGGGGGCACAATGATCCTATCACATTCACATTGCATATCATTTCATCTTACTCATTCATAGGATACTACATATCTTCATTGCATTTACTCATTCTCAATTATGCTTACATGAACACTTTATTTCCCATTCTAGATAGACACTTAGTATGTCATGATCTTCCTATATACACATACATGTTCACTTGTTCTCTAGTTTTGAATGCATAAATTATAAAGATCTTTATATGCAACAATTATGTGTAATATTGTACCTCTTATCAGTCTCACCAAGGCTCCTAGGGAATCTACATTTCTCCTCCTACACATCACATATGTCATTGTTTCATTATTTACTACTTCCTATTCTTACTAGAACAATGATTTCCATTGATTTATACATGCTTTGAAATAATATTTATCTTTATAACATCATAATGGGTGCTTCATGTGTAAAATTTACCATATAGGATCTATTTAACATAATGGTTGTCTCGGACATCTTATTTGACATTGTTTTCTATTGTTTGCAGATACACCTTATGTCTTGTTTGATCACTTTTTGTATTATTTTGGCCACTTCACCCTTGATTGTCTTGTGACATTGTGAGCAATTTCCAATGAATGAAACCCACTTTTCGTGGTCTATCTTGTAGGCACACTTTATTGATTACATTGTTTTTCTATAACATGATTGTTATTTTTCTACTAACAAATGCATCTATCCACTTTGTTTGCATGTGTCATGGTTTCTACCATACACATCCCCTCCCCCTAGAGGGATATAATTTCATATCAATATAAGGTCCTTTCCTTTAGGCTGCATTCTCCTAGCAATGTCACATGCACCCCAAACAAGGGGGCATCCATTGAGTGAATCAGTCACCCCATACAATAGCTCGAGCTTTAGTTATGATATCGACCATACAAAATCAACATAAGCTACGATTACATAAATGGTCTAAAATATGACTTGGTTCCTCATTTAAGCACAACTTCTAGCTTCAATACGACACTAGCACTTGGGTTATTATGACCACTCTTAGGTGTTTATGTCCTGGGGGAGATACCAATACCTTCTCATATCCACACAGCTTTAAAGAAGTTCACATATTAGTTTTCACAAAGTATAGGCATAGTTCTCCAGCAAGAAATATGTATTCTTTCTCCATTTGGAACAAATACATAACTAAATATTGTAAAAATCGTAACAAAATGAATCACACCATCTACAATGGTGTATAAATTTGAGAATCATTCATGGAAGGAGAGTAAAATTAGACCCATATCTCCAACACTCTTCTTCTCTATGTGAGATCACCCAGAAAACTCATTCTTAATGCGAGATCACCCAAAATACTCATTCTTGGCATGAGATCACCCAAAAACTCACTCTTGGCATGAGATTGCCTAAATAACTCATTCTTCTACAACTTTTTTAGGACATTTTCTATCTATTTACACTCGTGATCATCAAGTGAACACTTTCCTTTTACTACTCTTTCACATTTACATGCTTTTACGAGTTTTCATAATACATGAATCGGATTATTGTTTCTCACTTCTTTTGTAAGTTTGTTCTCAATACACAACATGAAGCAACCCTACATCAAGAAACACTATAGGTTCAACATGGTATAACACAATATGTTTCACCCGTAGGGTCACTTTCTCTTCTTAGCTTCCATACACTTCAATTTTTATCACTTCACGCTTTCACATGTCTCTTTGACACACTATCGTAATCACACACTACATGGTTATCAGTCACGCATCTCTTATCTACATGCATATCTTATCTACTTCATGTTATAAATTATTCACTCAAAAATATAAAGTGGGGTAAAATATAGACTCAAAATCATGCACTTGGGTACATTTATTGGTCCTAAAAGGATACTTACATTCATATGATTTCTAAGTGAGAAAACTAGTAATCTGTAGCTATCTTTGGACTTTTTATGTGTTTCTTGTCTTATTTCTATTCTTTTACACACTACATCCTAGTAGTAAATATTTTATGACTTTTTAAAATATTCTACCGGCACCCAACCAAGATGTCAAGGCACTCAGGCACCATGTCCCCTCCGGGTGACCCTAACCTATATCTATATCTATATTGCTTGTTCTTTTTGGGCCTCTTTTATCTTTAAGACATATTATTTTCTTATGTGTTAACCCTCCACTTTTTAATTACGAAATTCAACCTAAGGAATCATATAAATAAAAATCTATATGGATCAAGTTCTAAGCATCTGTTATCATCACCTAAGGTTACATCCAAAGGAATCTATGAGAATCAAAGGCATCCATCTAGCACTCATTCAAGGGAAAAGTGACTTCATTTTCTACATACACTTATAGGAAGGGGAAGTTCATTTTTTCATCCATACATCTACTTACATTAGTAGATCTAGTTATTCACCTACTATCAAGTGCACCTACCCAAGGGCTTCCTAGGGCATGACTCTTACTCACACGCACAAGAACTACATGGATTCTGAGATGTAGTGCAATGCTTAGTCATAAGTTCACATAGTTTGGTGACCATCGGTGTCAATCTGAGTCCCCATATTACATCTTTCTTTTCTGGGATTTGATTTAGTTTGATATTTTTTTAGGTTAACATATCTTTACATGTTATAGGTACATTCCATGATTAATTTAAGAAATATAAGTGAGTAACATCGACTATCAAAGACACTTTTACAACACCATAAAAATCAAGTTTCAACCATTTTTACAATCATGGGGGCCCCTTAGTAGATGCAACAACCTAGACACTCCTAATTAAATCTAGGCGCCTAGGCCGACTTTATCCAAAAGCTCTATATTTTATAGTGCACAATTGTGACAGACTATCCTTCATGTTCATCAATTTTCTAATCCAGCATTAGTTCCGGATCAAGTGTAAATTAGGTAAGTCCTCTTCTCTCTCTCTTGCACTTAGGGATTCATATTTTATTATTTTACTGTTTATGTCAAATTTGTACTTTATTTTTTATTTATCATATGTGACTCCAGAATTAGGGTTTATACAAAAATTTAATTTTGTTTAATCAAGAAAACATCCTTCAAGGAATCGGTCTATTTTTGTTTTTCGAATATGATCTTTATATTTGATAGTTATTCTTAAAGAGATCAATGTATTTATTTTATAAGATTAACCCATGGATATTTTTGAATTTTCCTTTATGTTTAGGGCATGCCTAATAGACCATTTCATGGAGGGGAAGAGATGTGTGCACAAACTACATATGTGTTCCCGTAACATGTTTTTAGTTCGTAAATAAGGATGATGGATGTAATGATGGTGTGGTTCCTGGTAAGGAGGAACTTTTCCATGTCAAATTAGCAATGAATAGAGTCGTACTACTCATCTTTAAGGTTTTTGAGAATAGTGATGGTAAACTACATGATTTAAAATCATTCCAAATGATAAAATGATGGGATGGTAGTGGGATAAAATCTTGTGATGTGACTACTATCATGACAATCAATGTGTTAACAATATAAATATCATAAAGGAAAGGAATTCACAGCTTTCCTTTTCAAGTGTACCTTTGAAGGAGGATAAAAATAAGACCCCGATCCATATTTTTCAAAGTGATAACAAATGGATCGATCTAGTTGGGAAAAAACATTCAATGTTTACTCCTTTCCAAAGTAGTTACATTCTTATTTTGTTTGAGAATGAAATCACCTAAAATAAAGTAAAATTATTTGAAATGTTTTTTAGACGCATGCTTGATACGATCTAGATAAACATGATGATGTTTGAGAGATGTTAGGCATCATTCTTATAATAACTCTAATTGCGATAGACATCATTGATGATAATCCCCATCATGAATATATCTCAAAGACACGTAAATTTATGGGATTTAAACATAAAGGCGTAATACCACCTCAGAGCCATAGACTAGAGAAGAGAGTGTAGAACTTGTACAGGTAAGGATGCTAGTTTGATAAGCCCATAGAGTGAATGGGATTTGGAGATGTCAATTGATTCTTACTTGATGAATGGTTTTCATAAGAATATTGTAAAGTGTTTTGTTAGAATCTTTGGCTTGTCCATTTTCTTGTGGATAATAAGGTGATGAAAAGCTTAGTTTGATGTTGAATGTGTCGCATAATTTCTTAACCTCTTTATTCTTGAAAGATTTTCCATTATCAATGACTAGCTTGTGAGGGATGTCAAAGTGACATATGATATGTTGATAGATGAAATCAATGATTTTTCAATCTTTATTAGATCTTGAGGGAATATCCTTTACCCATTTAGGAAATTATTCAAGTGTTTTTGATGATATAGTGATGTCATTGTGATGAAAGAGGGTTGATAAGGGAAATGAGGTCCAACCCCCATTGCGAGAAAGGTCATAAATCTTGAGTGGGTTGTAAAGCTTGATTGTGTATGTGGGTCGAATTAGATTTTTGTTGGCATTTAATGCATGTCTTGATGTACGTGTAACAATCTTGAATGGTAGTAGGCCGAAATAACCCATTTGAAAGGATGCGCTTAGTGATAGTTGTATCGTTAAAGTGTCAACTACATATGCCATCATGGACTTCCAAAATGGATGTAGTTGATTCATGAGGTTTGATACATCTTAACAAGAGGCCATCTAATCTGTATTTATATAGAATACTACTTGTCATGATATATAAGGTAGCACATTGAAGGAAATATCGTTTATCATTTATAGATAAGTTAGTGGGAATTTTTGATTCTGAAAGATAGTCAAATATATGAGTATACCATAGGTATGCTAGTAATTTTTGATGACGTTGATAGAAGGTAGTTCATTGTCCCGGGATTGTTAGTTGAGTATATGTACAACAAAATATAATTTAGAATCATCGGTTGATAAAGGGATGAGAGATGAAAGAGAATTCATGGTGTCTCCAATTTTGTTAAAAGATCATCAAACTCTTTGTATGGTGTAATGATCGAATTATTCTAAAATTAATTCAATGATGGATTTGGATTTTGTAGAATATCATTTTTGTTAAAAATCGCACAATAATAATAAAATGCCGAATATTAATATATTGAATTTAGAAATCATTCGGGATAATAATTGATATTGATAGAGGTTACAGATATAGTGTTTGATCTCCTACAATGGTGGAGTCAACACTCATCTTCAATCCCTACAATCTCTCAACATTATATCCTAATATATCTCTAGCTAATCTCTAGAATGTCTCTCACACTAAAATAACTATGTGAGTTATTCTCACAACTCACCAATAATAAAAACTATTACAATTATATTATTAATATGATTTTTATAAACTCATTATTAATAATATTACAATTTATTTAATAATGTTACACAACATTTTGGTAACATTCACTCCCATATTTTTAACATTATTAATTCCCAATATACACTCCCCTAATGTTGACAAGGTAGAAAAAATAATCACACTTCCATCTGTAGCTTTTTGCCCATGTGTGCTCATGATCTGGATGGTTTTGTAGGATAGCCAACAACCTCAAAAGGATGGTTTTACACAGAAAACCATCAACTCGAAACAAAGGATGGTTATACAGAAAACCAATAACCTAAAACAAATGATGGTTTTACAGAAAACCAACAACCCAAATATAACACTACTGATTTTCCTTTATGCTTTCGTCTATCCACTATTTCTTCCCTTCAGGGAATCATGTAAGAATCACTTCTTCTGAATATAAATTGAATAGAGGGAAAATTGAAAATTGAGAACTTGTTCCAACTCCCCCCAGAATGTGAACATTTCACTTATTCAAATAGGAACTCGAAATCATATTGTAAATGTGAAATAAAAGAAAACACACATACACATAGACGCATCGCCACCACAACTTTGTGCGGCCCCATCATTGGTGATTAACGAGAGGTCATTGATTAACCTCCATTATCTCTTCCTCTTTCCTCCATGTAAATATATTTTTCTACCTTAGCGGAATGCAAACATGAAGCACATTTGTTTCCACATTTAGTTATTCTTTTCTTCCCTCCCGCAATGTGAAACATTTTATTTTTCGGATGTCGAGTAACACCGAAAATGCGTCCATAAGGCAATTTTTTTATTTTACAATATTTGACTCTTTGAATTTTACAATGACTTAATTTTTCTATATATTTTTTCCGACTCTTCTGATAACACTTTTGACTTACTCACTATAAAACTAGACACACAAATTTTGATAATAATGACAGGAGATAACAACTCTATCGATAATAACTAATGACCCTTTTTTAAAATATATTGACCATAGAACATGTATAAACAATATAATGACACTATATAAAATTTCTTGACTCAAATAATTTGAATAGTCATAACACATTTGACTACGAATGATTTCATTTGGATGAACAATAACACTGGACTAATGACCGTGACTTAAAATATGACTCTTACTCTCTTTTTAAGACTTAGAGAATGACATATAGAAATGTCATTAAAATAAATGATGACCACATAGACTCACGAACATAAATTTAAGTGACTCTATACATTTTCATAACACCTAAACAATTAAAATGAAATTACTAATCCCTAATCTAAATGACTTGATAACAATACAACTCACAATGTTTCCACGAGCCATGGAAGGATCAGGTCTTGACACGAACTAAGTATATCTCCGCTTTACGTATTCCAATAGTGGAGTGTGCAGCCAACTGATGATGTTTTGAATTCTCTTTGTAATTATCCTTTACTAGAATGCAACATATATTGAATATCGATATTTGAATTTTAAACTGTGTTGCCAACGGATCTGTGACAGGTTGAAGGATGAAAAAACTTTGCATATAGATTCAATAGAACTACAATAGACTATCATACGAATGCGTGAAAGGTAGACATGACTTGCGGCATGGAGATCAAAACTCAGAGAGAAATATATTATGTAATGCACAAATCCGAATGGTGTCAGATTGCAGAATTTTCAAGCAAATGAAACATTTACAGAAGCTCCAACTCGTATAATGCAGAAGAAATGAATCTAAATTTTCTCCAAAAAAGTTATCTGGGTTCACTTGAAATTTTCACTGTAGTTGTCTTACCCACAGATTATGAAACCCACTAAATTGTAGAGAAACCCATATCCTAAAATGAAATATACAATCTATTCTTTAGACCTTTTTAACCAAAAACACTCTTGCTTAATCACGAAAAATCCATTCTCAGGTTTGTATACCTTCTCTAATACTATTGTTAACAATATACAATAATAATAAAACACCGAATATTATTATATTGAATTTAGAAATCATTCGGGATAATAATTGATATTTATAGAGGTTACATATATAGTGTTTGATCTCCTACAATGGTGGAGTCAACAATCATCTTCAATCCCTACAATCTCTCAACATTATCTCCAAATAAATCTCTAGCTAATCTATATGATATCTCTCACACTAAAATAACTACGTGAGTTGTTCTCACAACTCACCAATAATAAAAATTATTACAACTATATTAATAATATTACACAATATTTTGGTAACAATTTTTACATTGATAAATTCCTTTGATTTTGCTAATGAAAAGATGGGATTATCCATTAATGTCCAAGATTTGAATACCGAGAATGATGGCAGTTTGGAAACCCATGATTAGATCTTCATATTTTGCCATGTTGTTAGTACATTCAAGACTTAGTTTAAAAGCTAGCGGGATGGGGGTCTCCCAAGGAGGTATAATAATGATACCAACATCCCCCACTAACATTTAGATCCATCAAAGAAAATTGTCATTTTGATTAAGTGTATTCGTGATCGATAATGTTAATAGATTCCCCAGGAAGTTGTTCATGAGGTGGCTGATTGTCGGGAAGAGGAGCTTCAGTGATTTGATCAGAAATGGCTTGTTCTTCGATATATTTTTGCGAGATGAATTCAAGGTCAAAATCAATCATGAGCGTAAGCCACCGAGTGATACAATCATTTTGATATGGTTTGGAGTGCATGGTTTTAAGAGGATTGAAGCTAGTAATGACATAAGGTAATGACAGAGTTTGGATGTTAGAAGTATAAGACACAACACAAATTTTCAACTTCAAAGATAATGAGTCTCGTGGTCATAGATAGTGAATCTTATATAATAAACAACCTTCTCACAACCCTACTCATCTTGATGAGTGACCATTGAACCCAAGGCATTATTAGTAGAAGATATAAAAATGCATTATGGTTCCCCCTCGCATGGAGGTGTAAGAAAAATTTGCGATAGAAGGTATTGTTTCATGTCATCGAAGGCCTTTTAATAGTTGTGGTTCCATTTTAAATGTACATCCTTTCGAAAGAGGTAATGAAAATGCTAACAATGATATGAAATTTGTAATATGGAACAATGAATCAATTGAAGCTTACCCTAGAGGTTACAATGATGTTTTAGGTTTTATGGAGGAGGCATTTCAATGGTGGATTTGATCTTGGCAGGGTCTACTTCAATTCCTTGAATAGAAAAAAACAATCCTAGGAGTTTTCTAGTGAGACCATCGAACATGCACTCAACAGGGGTTGAGATGAAGAAAATACTTGGATAAGGTAAGAAAATATGTTTCTTAGGATAATGAGATTATCCTATCATTTCTTTGATTTACCTAAAATATCATCAATGTAGTCTTCTACAATCTTGTGAATAAGATCATGGAAGATGTATGTCATTCAAGGCGTTAATAAGTGGCTTTGATGTTTTTAAGTCCAAAAGGAATTACTTGATAATAGAAAGTCCCCCAAGTATTGATGAAGGATGTTTTGTGTTGGTCATCTTTTGAAATAAAATTTTTACTATAGTTCAAGAAGCCATCCATAAGGGAGATCATTTCATGGCTGGTAGTTAGATGGACAAGTTGGTTGATGTTTGAAGAGGAAAATCATCTTTATGGATAGTGAGGTTGAGGTCTCAGAAGTTTGTACAAATGTGTAATTTTCCTAAGGCCTTGGTCACATGAATGATATTAGAAACATATTATGGATATTCAATGTGTATGATGAAGTTAGCAGAGAGCAAACATTATAACTCTTGTTTGATGAGAAGGGCTATGTTACGGTGCATTCTATGTAATTTTTGTTTGTTAGGTTTGGCATTAGGATAAGTGAAAATATTGTGAACAATGATATTGGGGTCAATACTTGGAATATTTTTATATGACCATGCAAAGGTTCGACTATGTTTGGATAGGAAGGTGGTGAATTTTTTTAACTCTTACAAGTCTAAAGATTGACCAATGAAGACCATGTGAGACCTTTTTGGGTACCTATATTAATGTCGATAGTAGATTCATTGATAAGTTTCGATGTGTCTGGTCACGTAGTCTTTTGAAGGTAATGGTCATTTTACCCCATATCGTAGAGGATGGACTGGTCATTATGGAATTTAAGGTCACATTAATAGTGGGTGAATCCTCTTCTATCGTTTCAGGCCAAATAAGAGGAATGGTCTCAGTACCATGGTTAGTTCAATAATTTAGTGGTCATAAAGTGATAGTGTTGACTAAAAAAATTAAATGGGTTGGAAAAAATGCAATCTATATCCATGGGAACGTTGTGTGTAGGTGGGGAAGATGGTTATGGTTCTATGATGGGTCAAGACGTGATATTTTTTGACGACTCAAAGGCCATTTTTTTTAAACCTAGCCCGTATTTTTCATGAGGTTTATGGGAATGGTCAAGGATTAAGTCATTGAATCCTTGCT
The DNA here is from genome assembly GCA_018340775.1 of Taxus wallichiana var. yunnanensis. Taxonomy (NCBI): domain Eukaryota; kingdom Viridiplantae; phylum Streptophyta; class Pinopsida; order Cupressales; family Taxaceae; genus Taxus; species Taxus wallichiana. The sequence continues at coordinate 308,124,589 of CM031240.1, forward strand.
ACTAAAATTTAAATATGAATCCTTTTTGTCATAATTATGGAGACACATTTACATGTGAAGGATTGGTTATATAAAAATGCAAAGTTTGATATGAATAGTTGTTCATGACATCGATTAGTAGGAGGTGGAGAAGGGAAATAAATCCCTCCATACACAAGGCTGGTCTAGAGATGTGGCGACCAAAATAAGATAGCATCCCTGAGATTAAGTTCATACATGGGTTGTTTGTTGGGTCTTTCCTTGTCTTCGGCGTAGGAAGAGAATTGAGTGTAAGGAGGCGATATTCCCCCAATGAAGGAGTTACATAACATCGTTGAAGTAATTTTACCCCGACAACTTAGATGAGGTGATATATGAACTAGTGGAGGCTTCATTATAGGATCTAGTTTTTTTGTGAGCAAGCATGTCATTTATTCAATATGTCATGTGACATGTTTTAAAAGGGTTCATATCTCAGTAGGACTATGAAATTAAATCCCTCGTGTGAACGTATTTGAGACATTAATGGAGTGTAGAGAGAATATAATGCATAACACATATAAAAGGTCGACCCAATATCATATTATATTGAAACTCTCCTTATACCATATAGAATAGCTCACCGAGGGTTTTAACACCTATTTTAATTGGTAATATACAACCATGCCTAATGTAGGGGTGATGATGTCGTCAAAGGCTCTCAACATAGAAAGTGATTGGGCGACAATGGTGTGGGGTAGTTTAAGTTGATTAGAGGCTCTTGTAATGATATGATGTTAGTGTTGGTGCCATTTTCAATCATGAACCTCTTAAAAAGAGTATCATCAATTTTTTTGGTGATGAAGAGTGGGAGATTATGGTCTCTAGTTGAAATGATGGGATTTTTGAGTTTTTAAAAGAAATCACAAAATACAATCTACGTGTATCAACTAAGTTTACAAATGGTCATGTGGATCATTTGAGGGTACCGATATTTATTTTTGTGTTTTTATCGTGGATTTTTCGATCATGGCTTTTTGATGCTAGGTTAAAGCCCGAACAATCTCATAAAGGAACATTTTTATTGGAGCTTGATGAATTTTTTTGATAATGGTATATTGTAAATAAGTGGTAGATAATGTTTGTGGAGCAGAAAGAAGGGATACTTTAACCTTATCGGGGGTGTTAGATTAGATGACACGGGAGTGATTGGGATGGATATCTTGTATTTTTTTAATCGAAAGTCATAGATTCATGAGTACATGTTTCTAGTAGTGATACGTACTCGCATCAATTTTATGAAGAGGGGATTTCTTAGAAGTGTCTCCTCTTTTTGTGAATGTGAATGTAGATGATAGTTTAGCTATAGTAGTGTTAGATGTCTAGTGTGATATAGGTTACTATACTCTTTTGAACGATGTCACACATGTGCCCCAATGATGATACATGTCTCCTCGCAAGGTGTTAGGGATTCGAAAATCTCTCCAAGTGTACATTAACATCCCGCATGCCCCGCTTAGCCTCTACATGCTTTGTTTTGCTCTTCCCCCCTCTTTTCCTTGCTTTTGGTCTTTAGTGACGAAACCACCACCCAGCAAGGCAATGGTCCTCAGAATCGCTGCCTGCTTCAGAGAAGTGGTCCTTCATGCATTTTTCCATAACGTTCCTTTTATTGCGACTCACATAAAATTTCAATGTTTACCATCTTTTTTCACCGCCTTTTCTGGTATTTATGATTTTGGTTCCCTGGAGTAGTGTTTTTCCATTGTTTATTGTAAAGGAGTTCAAATTAGATTTCACCTTTGGGTGAATGGGAATTCTATAAATCGCTGGTTGGTTTTCAAAAAAATGGCCTCTCAAAATTTGTCTCTCATTTTCTCATTTCAATAGCTCAGTCTTTCAGTTTTACTTAGGAATTCAATAGTTTTCATTTGTTACATGCATAGCTAGTCTTGTTTTGCTATTTAGAAACCACATGATCTTCTTGTTTTAGTGTTATCACTATTTCATATGATTAATTGAGATAGGATAGTTTCATTTTTAGTTTGAAGCCATTAGATTTATAGGTTTTGTTCATCAAGAAGAATAGTTTCGTGTTCGGATGTTTTGTGTTGCATGACTCATGAATAAATCCCGCTAGGAATTACATAAGCCAAGCTTTGTTCTCTTGCATTATCCCTCTCCTACTCGCATTGTATTTAGTCTACACCCAAAGTTTTCATTGTTCCAATACCTAATTCTTGATGCTAGCATTACATGCTTTTCTAGATTCACATGAGCACGAAGGAACAAGGAGACCACACTCGAGGGGACGAAGCCACAAACAATCGGATTCACCATTGTTACGCAAAATCCAGTTCAAGTTATCAAAGTTTTAGTTAAAACATATCAAATAGAGTAATGAATCATTTCATTTTAGTTAATCTCGCTTTCGATATTGCCAAGGAAGTGTGGGGGTTGGTAGTTTCGAGAAACTATGATTCATTCCTCACTCTGAGAGGTAAGATCGGGGTCTTTCAAATAAATTATATCGCTTATTTGGTTATTCGAATAAGATTCACAACTGCATAGGAAAGTAGCTATACTCGGTTACTTTGTTTGTTTTATATTCTGTTATTAGCTTAGTTGTCATTTTCTAGATATTTTAAAATTGCTCTTTCAATTTCGTTCAATAGTTTATCAAAAATACAAAAAAAGGAAGAATTTATATATGCTATGGATATACTTTTACATACTTAGTTTACTTTACTTTAGTTAGATTTATATTGTTTCTTTTGTATGACAATCACGGGACCTAGGGAGCCCAGGGAATATGTATTCAAGCCAATTGTGCCTCAACCCAATCTTGTTATAGCAATAACTGACATAGACCAGAATCTTAGAATCCAAGTCTTCAACAATGAACGGACTTCCAAGAAATCAGCCCGCAGTTAAGAGGATTAAACATAGAAGATGACAGAGCACATACGTTTTGGTCAAACTAGCCAAACTACAGATTACCCTAGATAAATATCTCGCATGACCGTAGAAGGGATTGAAAGAGAGAAAATGTTTGTTTGTGATCCTTTGGTCCCATAGCCATACACAAGAGACATTCTCATTGACATAAACAATAGCTTAAGAATTCAAGTTGCCAGAACACCTATAAGGTACACTGAGAAGATCTCACAACTTTTAGTTTTGAATATAGAGGCCGAAAAGGCATACGAATACTGGATATTAGGGATTAGGGATTAATTTTGCACATGACCATAGGAGGTCCACAATGACCACGAACTTACGGTTGTGATCCACAGATCCCACAACCCAATGGACCTACAAATCAATTGAACATTGACACGGGTTTGAGGATGCTAGTGTTTAGATCCTCTCCACTTCCACCAGATATTATCACACAGTTATCCTTGTTAGATATAGTAGCTAACGAAGCTAAATATTTCTAGACTAGACTAGAGATATGCCCATAGAATCCACTATTTATCCATCATCCATCTTATGATCATGTCTAGAGACATACACAAAACAATCCCAGGTCATTTTCCATGTATCCCACAACCCATAGATCGAATCATGCCAGAGCTTGATATTGATTGGAGCCTTCGAGTAGTCATCCTCGCCAATCGATCTATCACACCAGTTCAGGTTAGGAGAACCTTCTTTTCTTTAGATTCACAAGTTCCATTAGTGTGTGTCGAAGATATAAGATTGCTAACTAGTTTTTCTATACCCCATGTATATTCCATCCCCACTGGCTATCTCGGCACGACCTCGGGAGGTTGGGTGCGAGGAAGAGTTACTTGTAGATTCTCATGCTCGCTTGTCACTTTTCCATCGTACAAAATTAGTGAACCCGACGTGAATGAAACAGTTCTTCCTCTTTTATTTTTCACTTCTTCCATCCACCTTCACTCTTTCCCATTATTCTGTGGGTATTCATATACCCCTGAATATGTCAGGATTCGATGCATATGGCAGACCTCTCCTAGGTCTTGAAGCATACTATGATCAACTAAATAGATATCCATCACCCTTGCTCTCAGCATGGGGTGACAACTATTTAATTAAACGATTGTCACCACAAACTCTGCCTTCAAGGACTAGATATAGTTCTTCTTTCCAAATAGAGGAGTTGGATCAGCTCGCTCAAACGCAACAACTAGAGCCTTCAGGCTTGAACAACATGACATTTACGGAGAATCTGGTTCGTCTCCTTAGGTGTTGCTTAGACCACAAATTAGTAGACAATCAGATCCATATCTATTTTTAGATGATGAACATTCAGTGCGTTATGCCAGGAGTGAACAATGCTCTCGAGTATGTACCCACCTATAGGAAGTTTACAAACACGACCCAAGGTCTCTTTTCAAGAAAACACCTCCATACCACTACCTATAGGAAATTCCCTCGGTGAAACTTGGCAGGATAATGACCAATTCATAGTAGGGTATCATACCCCTTTGCAGCCTCAAATGACACAACAAACGCCCGTAAGGAAAAATACCGTGTCTTCACCAATAGAGGTCATTTCAGCCTTGGCTGAAAAGGTTAGAGGGCTGGAACTTGCTCAAGAAAATCAAAATTCACATTTTGGACAAGTAGGAATCCCCAACCCTCCACATCATCCTAGCCAAGTAGACCTCCTCATGGGAATAGGCACATTGGGCATGCCTCCTTAGTATTCACAACAAGTGCCAACTAGAAGCGCATTTGCTAATGCCACTCCAGTTTTTCTTCTCCCAAAGATGTTCACTCAACCACACGAGGATTTCCTTATGTCCCTGCAAATGCATACACTATGCCATATCAACAACCCATTCCACCTCCACCCCCTCAGCAGGCATCATTGATGGTCGAAACCTATGCGATAGGAACTTATTTAGAATATTTGAAAGAGCCCTTAGACTTCACTATACGAAGCATCATGCTTCCAAGACCTCTTCCCGATTTTCCCAAATACAAAGGGGAGGGAGACCCGAATGCACACATTAAGGCCTATGCCACAACCATTCAAGAACTGCTCCCTTGGGATGGGGTTGTTGCTAAAATATTCCCCAAAACTTTAGAGGGCATCGCCCTCAATTGGTATTACAGAATACCTGAAGCTTCCATCCATTCATTTAAACAACTCGTTTCAGAGTTCATCAAGGCGTTTGACATGAACAAACTATTGAGAACAAGAATTAGGGAATTCTTGCATATTAAGCAAGAACACAATGAATATGTTGCTCATTTCATCAAAAGATGGTATATAGTCCTTTATTCTTCGACAAGTGCTCCAAACATGGATAAGATGGAACTATGTGATTTATTCCTTCATTCTCTCAAAGAGAGAGATAAAGGAAGACATCCGAAGTTCCCACTAAGGACTTACGATGAAGTACTTGAGAGCGCCCTCCAAATAGATCAAGTTGTAATAGATAGCAGTCGCAAGATGTATGGAACAAATGGGAGGTTAATCATCCCCAACCAAAATACTACGACTTATCCTACTACCACAAACGTCAATCAAGGACCTAAAATCCTTAACAAAAATCGTGGCGTAATAACAGATGGAGTAACTGACCAAGAAAAAAGGAAAATGTTGTAAATACTCCACCGTCGGTTAACAATCAATGAAACAACAACTTTACCCCAACAATCAACTCGGTGGATTTTAATCATCCACAACAACAACAACAAAGGCAGATCCAGACACAGGGTCCAAGTCAAAATTCAACTAGATATCAAAACCAAAACCAAAACCAAAGACAACAAAATGCAAAACTTTAATCCTAATAGTCAACGGTTTAATCGAGTTTTGGACCACAACACGTGCCAACCCAACAACCTAGGAATTACAATCCCAACTCATATTGTGGTTTCCACAAAGTTTGAGGTCATGACACTAGAACTTGCCGCGATTACAATAAATTCATGCAACATTTTCCAAAAGAACAAAGAAAACTTTTCATAGATATGTTCTTAGCAAATCTTGCATCACTGCACCGAATACTTTCACGGAGCAGTCTCCCTTCAAAATGCTCCCTCAAGATCTTTAATGATCCACTCCCAGTGATTACGATAAATTAAATCCAAAAGGGATGAACAAGGGTGCAATGACAGAAACAATGATCATGAATCCTCGACTTTGCTAAATCCAATTGCCGCACCGCAATTAGGAAATCAGCTATGACCCAAGATAGTCAATTTAGTGGAGTTAGACACTGAGCTACACGTGGAAGCCATAACAAGGACACGAGAGTATTCCTCTCAGAAAATCCAAGTTACCCGCTAGAGATAGATAACATTCAACAACCATTAGTAAAACCCATAGGTGCCTATGATTTAATTAATGACCTAACAAAGACCTTCTCTCACATCTCCTTTTTGGACTTATTGAAGAAATCTCCTGCCCATAGGGCTGCTCTTTTAGAAGCATTAGGTTTAGGTCATTTAATTAACATCACTCCACCTCCCGAAACACAAGTAAACCATATAGACTTCAATATTCACCCTCTAGGGCAGCCGGATAGGGATACCGAGTTTATATTTGACATAAAAAAATGCCAATAGATGCTGAGATTGCACATAGAGGTGATCTAGCCTTACATTTACAAGTGTGGGTTTATAACAATTACGTTAAACGTGTAATGGTTGACGATGGGGCAGCAGTTAACATAGTTCCCTTCTCTTTCCTTCAAAAGCTAGGGTATGGAGAAACAAATTGTTCCACGACTCGGAATATGCTAAGAGGCTATGATAGCCTTAAAGCCACTTCAATTGGAACTATAATACTACCAGTCACCTTAGGACCCAAAACAATCCTCACTTGAATTTTATATTATAGATCAGAAACCAACTATAATATGATCCTTGGTCGACCATGGATACACCGAATGAAGGCAATCCCTTCTACATTATTTCAAGAAATAAGATTCTGCACTTAGGAAAGATATTCGTAGCAAAAGGTGATCCGAAACCATTCGATATACACTTAGCAGATCTGAAGAAAAGGCCAGGCATTCACTCTAAGTTTGAACTCCCAATGAACCAACTTAACAAGCCAACTGACTCAAAACCGGAAGAAAAATTAATACCTATAACAGAACTATAGATTACGAACCTAGTCAAGAGCATCCCAGCCCTCAAGGATGAAGCTAACATTGTAGAAATAGTGTCATTAGGAACTACTAAAAAATTACTGAGTTACTAGAACAAGATATACCAATCTTCCTACCATTTGATTCCATAGGTATGGGATGTACCCTAGGAGTTCGTTCTCTTCCAGCAGAACAACTCTGCATGGTAGAAGTAACCAAAGCAAAAGAAATAGATGTAACGAATGTCCTGACATCCATCTTCCCAAATAAACATTGGAATCTCCACTTTGATGGAGCTAGATGTCGTTATGGGGCAAAGGGCAGTGTGATTGTTACTTCTCCCGAGGGAAAGATATTACCATTCACCTTTAAAATAAATTTTGAATGTACAAACAATTGCACCGAATACGAAGCCCTACTCCTTGGCCTCATCATAGCTAAGAGGATCGGTGTTAATGACATCAGGTGTTAGGAGACTCTCAATTAGTAAAGAAACCAAGTCTTTGAGGTGTATGAGACTAGAGCTGAATATTTACACTCTACAAAATAGAAGTATGAGATTCGAGAAAATGATTTAATTTCATATCCATTGAAGCAATCCCGCGAGAACAAAACCTTCTCACAGATTTTATAGCAACCTCAGCTTCATGTTTCACTCCAAATAGTGAGTTGGAAGACACCCATTTCATGGTATCCCTTCGTATTGAACCGTTAGTAAAGAAAATATCAAACCCTCTTTTAACGAACATCATTAAGAACACATCTACTATCTTAGATCACGTCAATAGTGATAGAGCCACTCTTGATTACCTAAATGCCTATACAGAGTTATATCTCACCCATCACATGGTAGACTTGTCCTTAATCCCACATTCCTCTTCTTACTTTGGAATTCCCATGATAGAGCTTCCCCCACAAAACGAGCTTGACATATATGCGGTAGAGAATTGAGAAGATCTGGAACTACCTCCAGCCCCGCCTGAGTTTGAAGAAGGTAACACTTCTTTAATTAAAGAAACAATTGATATTAACATCGGAACAAAGGAAGAACTAAAGATCTTAAAACTAGGATATTCACTAACTCTAGAAGAGATAGAGATACACACTGGAATCCTCAGAGAACATCGAAAGGCTTTTGCATTTAATTATAAAGAAATTTCAGGAATTTCATCACACATCAGTGGTACATAACCTCGTCACCAAACCAGATGCAAAGCCAATTAAACAAAAATTGAGACCAATGAAACCCAAGGTAGCTCTCATGGTGAAGGAAGAGGTAATGAAGCTTCTCTAGGTAGGGTTCATCAAACTGGTTGATTACTCTCGGTGGGTATCTAATATCGTCCCCGTTCTCAAAAAGAATGGGAAGATACACATCTACATAGACTTCCGAGACATTAACAAGGTGTGTCCCAAGGATGACTTCCCGTTACCATCGATTGACGTCATTGTTGATGCAATGTAGTTGGATTTGAGATTTTGTCTCTCATGGATGGATTCTCGGGATATAATCAAATCAGAATATCTGAACAAGACCAAGCCAAAACTATGTTTATAACTCCTTGGGGAACTTATTGCTATGTTGTTATGTTGTTCGGTCTCAAGAACGCTGTTGCTACATACCAATGGGTAATGACATACATATTTCATGATCTTATTCGTAAAATTGTGGAATCATATGTAGATGAATTGTTGGCCAAAGCCAGGAAATGTTGCGATCACCCGGAAGTGCTCCGCGTCATCCTTTCACGTTTGATCGAATACGGAGTCACACTAAATCCAGAAAAATGCGTATTTGGTGTAATAGGAGGGAAACTCCTAGGTTACATTATATCATCACGAGGGATCGATGTGGACCCAGCCAAAATTTGGGTTGTTCTTGAAATGATCCCACCATCAAACGATTCTAGAATTAGATCATTTCTTGGAAAGCTCGGTGCAATCCGAAGATTCATCCCAGACTTGAGTTTTGCTATTCATCCAATCAACAATTTTTTGAAAAAGGATTGTTGCATTATTTGGACAAAGGAATGCCATGAGGCCTTTGAAGCAGTTAAACGCTTCTTATTGTCTCCTCCCACATTAGTGCCACCTAGACCAGATCATCCTTTGATCTTATATTCACAAACTGTGGATGTCTCGCTAGCTTGTATGTTGGCTCAAGAAGATGATGATAAAAGAGAATGTGTGATCTTTTTTACCAGCCAAACATTTCTCGATTATGAGACACATTATACGTAGGCAGAATGAGAATGCCTTGCCATAGTATTTGTAACCAAATGCCTAAGACATTACATGCTAAACCAAGAAACAAGGGTCATTGTAAAAACAGACCATTTGCGAACTTTTCACACAAGGGTCCTTGTCTAAAAAGTTTGGATGATTTATAACCTTAATGGGTGAATTCAATTAACTTTCGTAAACCAGAAGTCCATTAAGGGACAAATCATTGTAGATTGGTTAGCCGACAACCTATTTGATGGGGACGATCTAGTAGATCTAGATTTTTCCGATGAATGCATATATTACATCAAAACTAGACCTCCTATCTCTGAATATCCTTAGTATACTGATATTGTTCATTATATCATGGACCATGCATATCTAGAAGGTGCTACACCACAACAAAGAAGGCAATTACACATTATCGTAGCTAAATACATTGTTATCAAACAAGTTCTCTATCATAAGGCTTTCGATGAAATGCTCCTAAGGTGTGTTGACACAGAAAATCCCAAGAAGATTCTCTACGAATCTCACAGTGGAATATGTGGAGGCCACTTCGGTGGTCATGCCACTGCTTGAAAAATACATCGAATGGGCTATTTTTGGCCCACTCTTGAACACGACATAGTAGAGTTTGTATGCAAGTGCCATAAATGCCAAGAATTTTCCCACGAGATTCACATGTCGGCACAAGCTCTACAACCAATTGCTACTCCATGGCCCTTTTCTACATGGGGCCTAGATTTGATAGGGAAATTCTCTCCCTCATCAATAGATGGCCATAACTTCATAATCACAGCCACCGAGTATTTTACCAAATGGGTAGAGGCTATGCCTCTTACCACTGTACCAGGTGCCATGATCGCCAAGTTCATTTTGAACCAAATCATTTGCAGGTATGGTGTCCCACAAATAATTATCTCGATATAGTGGCACTTCCCGTAAGAATGACAGTTCCATGAGCTATGCAAGAAATTTAAAATAAACCATCATACAGCCTCCCTGTATTACCCTCAAGCTAATGGGCAGGATGAAGCAACAAACAAGACATTGAAAGCTATTCTCCTCAAAACAGTAAAAGAAAACAAACGAGATTGGAATTTAAAGTTATATCCGGCCTTGTGGGCCCACCGAACCTCAATAAGAACACCAACAGGAGAAACTCCTTTCTCATTGGTATTCAGAGTAGAAGTAGTTCTCCCACTTGAGGTTGAAATACCCAGTCTCCGTATCTCACTACAAGGGATTCTGGATGAAGAAGATTATAGAGAAGCACATCTCTCCCAACTAGAAAGTCTAGATGAGGCTAGATTAGACATTGAATAGTGGAATAAAGTCTATGCTTTGACGACCGACATGCGACAAGATAACAAAAAGGTCTATGAATGAGAAATATATGAAGGAGATCTAGTTTTAAGACTAGACAGCCGGATCGATAAGAAGACCGGTGAAGGAAGGAAATTCCGGCCCAAATGGTTGGGCCCATACCGAGTCATGAAAGACTATGGAAATGGTGCGTATCTCTTGTGCACACTAGAAGGTGAGGAATTTGGTGAAACTGTCAATTCCCTGCACCTTAAACGGTTTTACGCATGAAGCATCGACACTATTTGTATAATTATATCTACATTGCATCTTCATTTAGATAGGTTCATTTTGTTCACTCGTTTCATACAAATTGGTGATCAAGGGACTTATTCTTAAGAAATTCATTACAAACTTCTGATGGTATTGGCATAAGCATTCGAATCATACTTCTTCATTTTCATAACATCATCAACCATTTCAGAATCATTTCATCAAATAAAGCTAGATATGACAAAGTCTTAACGGTAACCATACCAAGGCCTGCATGCTTGTTCTCACTTTTGTTTCTTCCTAGGATAGGTGTCTTTCCTATGGTCTATTCTAGAAGCTTCATGGTGTCACATCTACCCCATATATAGATCTCTTTGGAAATAAGAACATACTAACATTTTGCTCAAATAAATAAGTCAAATGTAGATCAAACAAAAATTTTACTTTTACACATTTCCTTGCCCTACCAACCTTCAGTGATGAGCTTGCATCTCTTACTAGTGACGTAGGGTTGGGAAAGGATGGGAATGCCCTTACTCGCCTATACCTTGTCCATGGTGATAAGCCCATGCTTCTTACTAGTAGCATGGGGCAAGGTGTAGGGGGTTCTCTTGATAGTAACGTTGAAGGTCATAAGCAAATAGTTCAAATAAACCTTTGAAATCTTAAGTCAAAAACAAATGAATCAGATGTCCAAAATTCCAAGAGAGTCCAAAATCCTGAAAACCAGATTTTGTCAACCATATGGCCATCTACGGATCTAAGTCTGGATAAACCGCAAAGCAAGTTGCATTCTAAACTATGGAGTCACTTGAGTAGAATAGGTTTGTAGCGTCCTAATTTGGTTCCATCAAAACTTTGTCTATCTCTCATTGCTACCATTCAACAAATTTCATAGCTTGTGCCCTTTCTACCTCTTGGTGGTGAGCCCTCGCATCTTACTAGTTGCGTGGAGATAGGAGTGGGGCAAGTTCATCTACTCATCATATCAACTCATCATCACATTTTGTCAAAACAAATATGAAGTACCGAAAATTGCTTACAGAAACTAAAGTTCAAAGATCACATTGTGTTTGCATTATCATATATCAACATCATGAAATACAAAAAGGAAGAAAGCATTTGTGTCATTTGTTCTCCATTACATACATTCTGAAAGGCATATAAAAACAACATTATAATTTACATGTGGAAATGAATCACAAAATCCTAGACAGCAAGAGTCTGATCCAAAAAGAAGTATATATATATATATATATATATATATATATATAATAATCAAGTTTTGTACACAATGCCATCATGCACTAGGCATGGTCAAAATGCTCAATGAGCCCAAAGGTACAAAATAATCATATAAACAATCTAAAAGTCACTACAAAAAGAGCCAAGTGGCCTCTCAACCCCTATGAGATCCCTCCGAAGGTGCATGACCACGTCTAGGACTCCGGCTACATTGGCACTATGAGTGCACTAAGGGCTCATGGTCCTAAACAATAGCCGTGGCCTCTGCTATGAGAGCGGCTCCTCATCGTGCACTCTATCTTCATCCTATACCTGGCCAACTCAGTACAGAGGGTAGTCACCATCTTGGCCACGTGCCAGATAGGGGAAAAAATGTCAGTATGCCTACTAGCTGCCGAAGGCTCCCCTACATCCACGGATAGCTCGGCGTGAGTCTTCTCCATGGGGAGCATCAGGGTATCAGTACATACCCGGTGAATCAGGTCTCGCCACTCATCAGCAGTCTCTGCAAGCAAAGGAGAAAAGTAAATTAGAAGATAATCAAAGGATAAAAACAAAAATGAACAAGAGGAGAGATAGCAACTAAGGCAATCCTAACTAGAAACAAACATTAAAAGAAGAGTAACAACTCACTCGGATCTCCGGGCCTCTAAGAGGGATCCCTAGGATCAGCACCTACCACAGATGCCGCCACCGACTGATGTGCTCCTCCCGTGTCTAGAGCAACATAGCGTCTTACTACGGAGTCATTCTCCTCCTCAGGTTAGAGGGCGGCTCCTTTGAGACTAGAGTCACCCTCTCCACACTCTGCTCTGCCCTCTCGACCTGTAAGATCTCCTGAGTGTCATGCCACTCGGGATCATTTTCCTCCTCTCCACCCGACTCGCTGACCTCCATATCCTCGGTCTCCTCCTCCGTCTCTCCCCTTGTGAAATCCTCAGACTCAGAGTCTATATTAATGGGGTCGCCACCGCTGTAGGCAGGACCGACATGTAATATAAAGTAAGGGTGCCTGAGGAGCACCGGCTCTCCCTTGAGCGCGTACTACCCGGCTTGCTACAATAGGGACACTAGGAGTAACAACAATCCAACCCCGGCCTCTAGAACCTCCCCTAGCCTCCTAAATTGATCTCGAACACCGACACCACTTGGAGGGAGCATACCGACGTAAGCAAGGCCAAACTACGCGAGGCACTCGATTAGGGGTGTGTCTCCACCTTCCCCGTCCCCCCACAAGCTACCCTGTAGTAGAGTAAGAAATCAAATTTAGGGTCTCCTCACCCCACAACCCTACCATGGCCTGATAAGGTGTGGCCTTCATATCATCAGTAGTCAAGGAAGCAACTAGCTGGTGGGGTGCTCTAAGCATCAACATATCTGTCCATCAAGCTGCCCTCACAGCTCTGGGATCTCCCACCTCTACACCTCTCCCATAAGGGATGATACGCTCATAGACCCAACTCATAACCAAGGTCGGATGAATCAAGGACTGTCCCTGTAAGTGGACCACCCTATATAGGTCGTGGTAGGTGGTCCCAAGTATATCATCTCCCCAAGCATAAATCCGGTCATGTGCCTCAATCTGTGCAATAATAGGGGACCAAAAATAAAGTAAAGTGTCTCCTCCCTTGTCCCCGATCAATCTCGAGGCAAGGATCCCCATAATGTCCCGACGAATCAAGGGGATAGGTAAGCTAGGAATGGACCAGACCCTCACCCCCTTCTTGAACAAGTGGAGACAACTACATCTCCCATGTATGTATCCCACTGAGCTATCTGAGCACGTGACCCTGCTGTCTCAAGTTTGAGTCATCTCCCGATGATCGGGACTCTCAAGATGTAGTAGACATCCTCCAGGGTGATAGTCCACTCACCCCTAACTCCTGGAAATCGGAAAGTGTTCCGATCAGCATCCCAATACGAAAATAGGTCACAAATTATGTGACTAGAAATTTCAACATGCGGGACCCATGATATATGCAATATGCCAACCCTCTGAAGAGTATCCTGCTCATCCTGAGAAAGTGCATCCAACACTATTAGAAACTAGTCACACACACTCTCTCTCTCTCGGCTCCATCTGATATATTCCTCCTCCTTCTGCATACACCCCAAAACATGCAAAACAGAGTAAGTTAGTATTCAAATTACATTGAAAAAATCATTAAAACATATAAGAATACTAAAAATACAAAATTGGGCTCAAAACATTGAGATTTTGGCGTTTTAGAAGGACCACCGCCCGAGCAGGTGGTGGTTCCGTAACCACTGCCTTAAAAGGTGGCAGATCCTGTAACCACTGCCTTGCTCAGGGCGGCAGTCGTGTCCCGCATTTCCAAACGGGTAACGTGCCCTAACAAATGCCTAAAAACAAGAAAAAATGACTATATTGACTAAAACAAAGCCTACCCATTAGGTGCCCCCCCTAAGTGACCCTATTAGCACTGACATTTTCAAATAAATCCCCATGACAAAGATTTCATCATTTTAACATTTTGGAGGTAAAAACATTAAATCAAGAAGAACTAACCTGTGATCTCGCGGTTCGATGTTCCACTTGCAGAGGCATGATCACTATCTCTTCACGAACGTTTTGACTATACTCTCGTGAAAAACTGTCACCGTGGGTCCCAGAGCTCAAAATCAATCAAATCAACATGCGCAAATGAATAGGAAAATTGGCCCATTTTACATATATAGGATCTTGACTCGTTTTGAATGCCCTTTTTGCAGGTTTGGAGCACTGACGAAGGTAAGTTCTTATCCCCGCACAAAATGGTATGTCCTCACTTCATATTATTTTAGTATTTATTTTTCAATCTATTTTATCTATCTCGCACTTGAGTCCTCTTTTCATATTGCAGGTAGTGACAATTTTGGAAGGCGTCATTTCGACAAACGAACATGTCAGGTATAATTTGTAACCTCCCATTTCAGACCACCATACTTCTGGACACACCGCTTTACGCTTCTTCATGGCTAAAATGCTTCTCTGAGGGGGCAATATATACGTACCCAAAATTGTAAGGGTACTACACTGCCGGAACGATGTCACATGTGCCCCAATGATGATACAGGTCTCCTCACAAGGTGTTCGGGATTCAAAATCTCTCCAAGTGTACATTAACATCTCACATGCCCCACTTAGCCTCTGCATGCTTTGTTTTTCTCTTCCCCCTCTTTTCCTTACTTTTGGTCTTTTAGTGATGAAACTGCTGCCCTACCCGGAATGTTCCTTTTATCACGACTCGCTTAAAATTTCAATGTTTACTAGCTTTTTTCACCGCCTTTGCTCGTATTTATGATTTTGGTTCCTTGGAATAGTGTTTTTCCATTGTTTATTAGTAAAGGAGTTCAAATTGGATTTCACCTTTGGGTAAATGGGAATTCTATAAATAGCTGGTTGGTTTTCAAGCAAATGGCCCCTCAAAATTTGTCTCTCATTTTCTCATTTCAATAGCTTAGTCTTTTAGTTTTGCTTAGGAATTCAATAGTTTTCATTTGTTGCATGCATAGCTAGTCTTGTTTTGCTGTTTAGAAGCCACATGATCTTCTTGTTTTAGTGTTATTATTGTTTCATACAATCAATTGAGATAGGATAGTTTCATTTTTAGTCTGAAGCCATTAGAGTTGCAGGTTTTGTTCGTCAAGAAGAATAGTTTTAGGTTCTGGATGTTTTGTGTTGCATGACTCGTAATAAATCCCACTAGGAATTACATAAGCCAAGCTCTGTTCTCTTGCGCTATCCCTCTCCTACTCGCATTGTATTCAGTCTACACCCAAAGTTGTCATTGTTCCAATACCTACTTCATTGATGCTAACATTACATGCTTTTCTGGATTCACATGAGCACGAAGGAACGAGGAGACCACACTAAGGGGACAAAGCCACACACAATCGGATTCGCCACTATTCTGCAAAATCCAGGTTCAAGCTATCAAAGTTTTAGTTAAAACATATCAAATAGAGTAGTGAATCATTTCATTTCAGTTAATCTCACTTTTGATATTGTCAAGGAATCTATGGGGGTTGATGGTTTCTAATAAACTATGATTCATTCCTCACTCCTCGTAAGATCGGGGTCTTTCAAATAAATTAGATCATTTATTTGGTTATTTAGAATAAGATTCACAACCGCACAAGCATGTAGCTATACTTGGTTAATTTGTTTGTTTCATATTCTATTATTAGCTTAGTTGTCCTTTTCTAGATATTTTAAAATTACTCTTTCAATTTGGTGCAATAGTTTATCGAAAATACAAAAAAAAGGAAGAATTTATATATGTTGTGGATATACTTTTACATACTTAGTTTACTTCGCTTTAGTTAGATTTATATTGTTTCTTTTGTATGACAATCACAGACCTAGGGAGCCTAGGGAAAACGCATTCGAACCAATCATGCCTCAACCCAATATTGTTACAGCAATAACTCGACATAGACCAATCTTAGAATCCAAGTCTTCCAAACAGAAATGCAGACTTCCAAGAAATCAGCCCAGCTTAAGAGAATTAAATATAGAAGACGACAAAGCACATACATTTTTTTCAAACCAGCCAAACTACAAATTACCCTAGATAAATATCCACATGACCGTAGAATGGTTTGAAAGAGAGAAAACGTTCGGTTGTGATCCTTTGGTCCCACATCCAGATGCAGGACACATTCTCATTGACATAGACACTAGCTTAAGAATTCAAGGTGCCAGAACACCTGTAAGGTACTCTGAGAAGATCTCACAACTTTTAGTTCTGAATATAGAGGCCGAAAAGGCATACGACTACTGGATATTAGGGATTAGGATTAATTTTACGCATGACCATAGGAGGTCCACAAGAACCACGAACTTACAGTTGTGATCCACAGATCCCATAACCCAACGAACCTACAAATAAATCAAAAATTGACACGGGTTTGAGGATGCTAATGTTTAGATCCTCTCCACTTCCACCAGATATTATCACACAGTTATCCTTGTTAGATATACCAGCTAATGAAGCTAAATATTTCTAGACTAGACTAGAGAATCACCCATAGAATCCACTATTTATCCATCATCCATCTTATGACCCTATCTAGAGACATACACAAAACAATCCCAGGTCATTTTCCACGTATCCCATAACCCATAGATCGAATCATGCTAGAGCTCGATAGTGATTACAGCCTTCGAGCAGTCATCCTTACCAACTAATCTATCATGCCAATTCAGGTTAGGAGGGCCTTCTTTTCTTTAGATTCGCAGGTTCCATTAGTGCGCATCGAAGATATAATATTGCCTAACTAGTTTCTTTGTACCCTGTATATTCCATCCCCACCGGCTGTCTCGACATGACATCGAAGGTTGGGTGCAAGGAAGAGTTACTTGTAGACTCCCATGCTTGCTTGTCACTTTTCGATCGTGCAGTACCGATATTTATTTTTGTGTTTTGATCATGGATTTTTGATGTCAAGGTTAAAGTCCGAACAATCTCATAAAGGGACATTTTTATTGGATCTTGATGAAGTTTTTGATAATGGTATATTGTAAATATGTGGTAGATTACGTTTGTGGAGTGGAAATAATGGACACCTTAACCTTATCGGGGGTGTTAGATTAGATGACACATGAGTGATCGGGATAGATATCTTGTATTTTTTTATCGGAAGTCATAGATTCATGAGTACATGCTCTAGTAGTGATACGTACCGCATCAATTTGATGAAGAGGGGATTTCTTGGAAGAGTCCCCTCTTTTGTGGATGTGAATGTAGATGATGGTTTAGCTATAGTAGTGTTAGATATCTAGTGTGATGTTTATATGGTTATAGATCTATAGGTGGAATTCCTTTGTTAGCAAGGCTTCGATAGTAGTGTGAAGGGCTTTACAGGTCCTCTTTACAATGTATTGGTGTGCAAGGGTAATCACAAAATGGTTCAAAATTATACCAAGAGGTTTTGCATCGTTATGAGACAAATGGCTTAAGGGGAGGTAAAGTGGTGATTGATTGTTGGATGAGCCTTTCAAGGGATAGTACATAATATCATTTTGAGGTGGAGGTTGAGGGAAGTAATGATTTTATGTGATATTTTGTCTTTTATGTGATATTTTTAGATTCTTAATGAGGAATGATTTTTTATTTTGTAATAGTGACTTATAATTTTGATGAGAGGTGCGGCTCTTAGATGGAAGGCATAGATTTTGGATTATTTGTTGATAAATTTAGATGGTCATCTGATATGATTGTTAATTTTTAGACAAAGCCATGTGTGGTCGTGTAATGGGTTTTTAAGGTTATGCATATAAGTTTGAGTGACATGGTCATCATAAGATCTTTTCACACATTGTAAGATAGGTTTTTTTTCTAAGATTTGTGAAGATATTAATAATGGGCTTAAAGATTATGGAATAGATGTGGATGAATTTGATATTTTATCGATAGCAAGATTAGGAGACATATCTAATTCAATAGGAACACGGGAGTAATAGATTATTCATCTATTGTTTTTGTGACAAAACTACTTTTGGATGACTCGTATGGTACCTTAGTGATAGGAAAACTATATACTAAGGATTTAGATGATTGATCTTTTATTGTGTTGATGGTGTGATGACAAAGAGAGGAAATTAAATTGTGGTTTACTAGTGGATAGGAAATAGTTTGGAAATATTTTTGTAAAAACATCTAAATTCTTATTCAAATATGCATTTGTGTTATCCAACAAGAACTCACCATTGTCGATAAAATCTTGGAGGAAATTTTTTTAATGAATGACATTGTTTGATTTCTTGGCCTTTCAACCTATGGTATTTACAGCTTATCATTCTCTATACCTAGAGTTTTTTCCAAAGCATATGTATCGATAGGATGGATGGGAGGAAGGGTGACTATGTTCGCAACCAATATCTTATCAAAGAATTTGTTGTTAGGATCACCTATAGTCGTATAATTAAGATTATGGAGTGTGTTTCCTAAGGCTAAATGTTCTTTGGAGGTAGTTTTCATAATGTTCATGCATTTTTGATATCTTGGATTTTTCATGACTAGAAGATGGTTTGAATGAATAATCATGATTATGCTTCTTTGATCTAAGTTTAACCCTACCATCTTTGAGAGTGTGAAGCTCAAGTTTGTGAGCCATAATGAAGGCTTTGTCAAACATTTGAAAGGAATGGATTTGTAATGTGGATGATATGTTTCCAACACATGGGTGATAAAATGACTCGATTATCTTGGTATATGGGAGGAAAAAGCACAATTGATTGATAATGCTCCTCTAGCAAGTGAAAAAATCTATGATAAATTTGTCCTCGAATTTCTTTCTCGGCTACATATTGCAGAGAGTAATATTATGTGCAATTTTAATCGAGAATTGTTCCAAGAAAAGTTTTTGAGCTGAGTGAATGAAAAGAGTGAGTACTGAGGAATATTATTATACAAATCTAAGTTTTTTCCTACCAAGGACATGGGGAACGTCCTTAGCATAAGGTCCTAGCCATGGGTTATGAGGTAATAAGCATGTCGAAAGGCTCGGATGTGTTGTTGAGGGTCTTATTTGATGTAAAATTTGAGGAACTTAGGGAGTTCCCAATGTGGAGGATATGCTTTATATGGTATGATGGATGGATGGTTTGATTATAAATTTGTTCGTAATAGAGTGTGTCTTTAGGACCCATAGAGGTAGCTTAAAGGATGGAGATCCTCTTCATTAATACCTCGCAAAGGATCGCTTTTGTGTTATTTGTTGTTGGGGATTGAATGATGAAGGACCGGGTTGATTTTATGTAGATGGATTTGATTGTTGGTATGGCTGGTAAGGCAGAGAAATATTATGTATTGTATGTAGGTAATGAAGATTGAATGTATTAGTGTTGATGGGCATGGATGTGTTAAAAATAGGTTATGAGTGTTGGGTTATATGTTGAAAGTGGATTTTAGTGTGGATTAAAGGTTAGGATTGTTAAGGCATGTGCTACAAAGGAATAAAGGTGTGGATGAGTGGCTGAGATTGTTCAGGTATGTGTTGAGAGAAGGTAAGGGTGGTTGACGATTGTTGTCAAGAGGGTTGAACAATAAAGATAGAACTCATATTAATGAGTGGCATCAATGTTGGGATACACATAAATACATTTTTAAAAGATGATGTCGGTTTTTGAGATGAGATAGGCTAGGATATGCTCAATGGGATGTCTATTGAACTCACATGAGGTGCTTAGATACTGGAAGAAATTCAAAGACTCGGCATAGATGAGGATGTGCTGGTATTGTTTTGAGATGAAGTAGAGCCAAATCAAGGACCTCGTAAGGATGATGAATTTTTTTAGTTATGTCATGTAAGGAAACAAATTTAAGATAAAAAGTGATGATGGGTTTTGATGACATGGGATTAGATGTTTTGGATTTGCTAGCGAGTGGTGATAAGGATGGACTTGTTGGATGACCAAATCATGGTTAGAATCAATGAGCTGGGAAAATTCATACGTGGTGGTGGTTAAAGCGAGTCATTGTTCAAGTGCGCTTTGTTTAAAAGGACACCCCATGTAGCTAGGTAAGAATTGAGGGCGATGGGGTTTGAATCTAGGATATCAATAAAGATTGGATCCTTTTTGTTGAAGAAATGAGGACTAGATGGATTGGTAATTTCTGATCTGAAAACTCGACTACCGGGAGAGTGTGGAGGTGATAAGGATCCTTGATGTTGGTCGATCAACGTATGGTATCATCAATGTATGTTTGGATATTTTCTAAAGAATGTTGGAAATGTTCAATCATGTTTTCATAGTTTTATTGATAGGATTTTTCTTAGGTTGGGACCAGAAAAAAATAATCACTAGAATGAATTATAAATCTAGAGAGTTTATTACAATCAAGCAATCAGGTCACCTAAGAGAATTATTTTTACCTTGATTAAATTTGAAAGGATGAAATATGAAAAATAGTTTAGGACGTCATAGGACATGGCAACATATGGTTGCTTTCAAGTAATGTTGAAGATCATAGTCCTCGTGTACCGGGTTACATGAGGCCTGAATCTGTGTTGGTGTCGGTGACAAGGCATAGTATTCGAAGCCAACCCCGACTTCACAGTCCCAAGCAGTGATAAGGGTGTCGGGTACTTCACCGATATACCACACACTAGATTATTTATACATGATCATAACACCAAGTCATATTATCCTCTTAGTGATGAAATCCAAGTAGGTACACATGGGTAGGAATATTTGTATGCAAATTATATTGAATTTGGTTTGCTATGTGTGAGGGAAATTAAGTAAATGCAATTTGCTAACTTCTTAATTAGACTATATGATAAGGTAGATATGAAATGTTTGTTTTAAATACCCAAAATAAATATGAATTCGATGTGGAAAACAAAAAATGTGATGTGAAATAGGAAAAAAATGATGAGAATGTACCGTGATTTTTTTAAATTTATTTTTACTTTTTATTTTTTATCTCTATCTAAACGCAAAAACATGTGCTCCAAAGGGGAAAATATGCAATGTTTAGATGGAAACAAGGAAATAAATACAAATCAAAATCCTAAAGGTAAACTAACTCGAGTGATTGGAAACAAACCACATAAATCATTTGTGATTGGGAGGAATCGTGGGTGTTTCACAAAAATCGATGATGATTTCACTGCATTATTAATGATTACACAATAGACAACCCCAAATAATTATTATAAGTTAATTATAATGGAAAAATAAATAGAACATGGTCCCACTAGGTTTTCTAGGAATGTACTAGAGGTAGATTTCATATCTATGATATCAAATGCAGATAGTTCCTAAAACTCAAAACATGGAAGGGTTTAGCGATACCTGCAGCACCGACAAATACAATGTCATAGTGGTCATATGTGATTAGTGGATGAGTGCTCCTCCTTTCACCAAGTGAAGGGACCTATGATCAAAGAAATCTAAACAAGAAATATTAGATAAAATGGGACGACAAGTTGCTCGGAAAAGGCCGATTGTAAGAATCCAAAGGGACTTCCTTCGAGGATTTTAGCTCATTTTGATACAATTAAGTGAGTTGATAATAATGATAAGATAAGTAATGATAATGACAAGGATGGAAGATAAAACTATAGGTGAAAAGGAAGATCATATTCTGCTTTGTAGGTGGCCCAAGCTAAAGTGGTGATTATTTGAATGGATTCAAAGTACTTGTATAAGTAGTCCGCAGTTGATTGTTTGATTTCATGAAGGAATTTGATTTTTTTCTTAATGTGCTTGATATCTAGTATGAACGTAATGGTGAAAAAAGTAAGCACATATAGGATATCAAAATTATCCCACACAAAGGTTTGTTGGATGATCGAAAGATCGTGGATGCTTGTGATCATCTAAGACTTATCTAAAGTAGTCATCTACAATAAAGACATACTTACAATAAACAAGTTAAATCCATGAGTATAAATAATAATTGATGAAATTCAAATGATCTGATAAAGGAAAGTGGTTGATAGAAATTGGAGGCGACTCAAAGGAATTAATAGCAATTTAGGGGAGTCGTGGGTGATTCCTATAAAGAGATCGATTTCTGTGAAAATGAAAACTAATGTAAACAAAGACTTACATTGATTATTTAGGATTTTTATGAGATAGGTACTTGTGATAAACTAGGAGAATATTACCTTGTAATACAAAAACAAACTATAGAACATTCGCAGGGGATGATTGATTGATTCTCGCTGATTTTTTGGTTGCTTGTAGAGATTATCAAGACTTAAGCACACAAATTTATATATCAGTAGCTTCTTGAGGAGCTTTAAATGTTATTGTTTGACTTGATGATGGTTTTGATGATAGGGCATTTTTTTTTGCCTAAAAACATCGAGAGAAAACTTCTAAAAGGTCTTTGAAGATCCCCTCAAATAGGAGTTTTAACTCCTATTTATAATCGTCAGCGATTTGTTAGAATCTCGACAATCCGGGAAATTTGGAGGTGGTGTTTAGAAGTGGTTTCAACCACTTACAAAATTAGATTTTTGGGTATGAGATGAGGGAGAATTGTTAGGGGAAGAGGTTATGCAAGGTCGAAGGTTAGGAGGTTAAGTGGAAATAGGTTAGGGATGGTTTATAGATGGTTAGGTGGTTTTAGGGGAGTTATAGTAAATTTTGATGAGTAAATATTATTTAAGTGGGGGATTGATTTTACCTGGGTAAGGAGGATGATTTAAATAATGTTTATAGTGACATTTTTGATATAGTAATGCATCCGTAGGAGTACTCAGTGACGAAAACCCAATGTCTACAATAACATCATATTTAACAAAATGTAAAACATGAAAATCATCACTAGATTTATTTGTATCTATTTGAAAAGGTAAATGTTCATCAAGTGTAAGAATTTTTCCAATAATTCTCCCATATTCTACCTCTACATGGATGGGTTCGATTCTTATGGAAGATAATTGGATTTTAGCAATAACTTTTGGAGAAATAAAACTATGTGTACTTCCCAAATCTATTAGAAAGTTAATATCTTGATCATTTATTTCCTTTTAATTTCCACTAATGAGTTTTGAAGGTTTTTTTTTCACTTGTACCCACTACCGCATATACTATCATTTTAGGTTGTGTATCAATTTATTTATTTATTTGAATTTGGAGATTGAAATTTTTGTGTTTGTAGACAATCCGATTCATAGTGGTTATCTTAGAAAGTACAATATTTTAATGTGGGTAGAGGATTTTGTTGAGACAAACCTTTCTTGAAGGTAGTTGAGACCTTATTAGTTTCAAGAGGAGGTCTCCATGATTGTTTGGATTTAGATCACTTCATTTTAATTTATTAAAATAACGATGGTTCTTCTCTCGATGTTTTTTTTTTCTTATTTTGATTATTTTTCATATTTTCGAATTGTTTCGCCATTTATTCTACTTCATCAACTAATTATTTTGATTTTCCACATCACAACATTTTCTCAGAATTCAAATTTTAACCTATTTATAGATCTTATAACCCTATCTTTTCCTTAAATGGTGAAAATGGTATAAACATGCTTAATATATTTTATCTTCATTAACTTACCACCATCTCTATTTTTAACAAAAATAATTCACTAAAAGATTCCCGAACAAAATAGGAAGATTGATACTTTTGTTTAAATATCCCTTTAAATTTAACTCGACTTTAATCATCTATATTTTTTACTTATGGGTTTTCATGTTATCCTTCCACAAATTCAATGCCATTCCCTTTAATTGAAAGCTAGTTATGCAATATCATCCATAACTACTATTTCCTATAATTCAAACTATTGCTCTACCTCTTCACCAGCTCCTACTATTCAACGTATTACAATTTTTTTTTTTTTTTTTTTTCTTACAAAGTTATCAATTTATTTCAGATTTATATCATCATCTATACTAAAGGATTCAGATTTAGTGTCAATGTGACTAGAGGAATCTTTGGAAGTTTTTTTATCATCTAGTTTATGTGTTGATTTCCTACAATGTAACTTTCTCTATTTTAGAATCGAGTTAATCTTATATTTTTCACATTTAGTTTAATTCTTTGAACCTTTTAAGTTTCTCTAATTCTAGGGTAAAACTATGTACTTCCCTCGAGTTGATTTCATTACTCATATTACTCTTAATTGATCGCTTCACAATTTCTTTTCGAGTCTATGGTCGCAACTCGTCCACTTTTGTAGATAGGAAACAATAGTGAATGGAACATTCTAATATTTACTCTCTCCTGATAGACACTATTTTCTTCATTTAATCTATAAAAACTCTAATCTTGTTTCTTAACTGGAAAATATTTACATATTCCACAATACTCGTGCTTAATTTCTTAAGAATATTGTATTGTATTTGATCTTTCAAATAAATCTAAATCATACAACATCATTCACAAGATCACCACAAAATCTTAATCCCAAACAATTAGAGGAGGTCATTTTGAGAAATCACTTATACATGAGCAAGGTGGTTTCACAACATTAATTCACTGGTAGACGCCCACCTTTGAAGTTGCCTTTGTTGGAAAGTGTCAAAATCTGGCAATGTTTTTCAAGCAGACTTTTTCCAACAATATTATTTTCTCCTATGCCAAAATAAATATATAAATATTTGGATTCTCTCTCGGTGTAATTTGCAACTCCTGTGCAATTGATAATATTAATATCTTCGTAGGTGAAGAAGAGTAAATGATGTTGATGGTGGAGCCCGAGTGCTCACCAGCCACCCATCCAGGTTCTAATCCCCACGCCCCAAATTATCCTTGGATTGGAATTTGCGAACTCATGAGATATGTGACCCAATAACGACATACTCTCGGTTTCTTGGGGTATACAAAGTTTCAAGATTCAAATCATAGCAAGGTCAAAACCCATGAGATCACCAACATTTTGGCTAATAGTGGGTTTTGGAATAATCATAGCTGCTTCAAGTGGAAAACGTGAATGTGTAGGATAGGCGAAAAGTTTTCAAGCTGTCGAGGATTGGGAGACTTCGGCCACCTGAACAAGTAAACATTTGAGATTAGGACACGTGGATAAATCCGGGACACATGGCACGAGAAACTAATGACTCGTTCTCAGGCCCATAGGAAAAACTAAGATTTTGTCCAACTATGTGGACGACCAGAAATCATAAGAATAAGGACATCTGAAAAAAGAGGCATGATTCATGGAAATGGCTAGGAATTTTAATAACATGATATTTCACTATTTGTATTGATCAATTACGGTTTAAGAGAGTTGAGGATATCGGTGAAATGGGTACATAAAACTATGTAACGTGTCTCTAAATTTATGTACATCATAATAAAAATTATATGGTGGGTAAACTGCCTTTCTCTCCTCCATTTCCTTTCATGAAAGTCACAACTTCATAACAAAACACATAAACATGTTCGGTTGATACCTTGACTCAATTATACTTACAGAAGATAGGTACTTTTTTACAAATCCTTTAAGATTCTAGATCCGATACCAAAATGGCATGACAAATATTTCTAGAAGAGAATATAGTTTAGTTGTACTCTAAAATCATGGTAAATAATATATCTATATAAGTATTATAATAAAATATTAAATAAACAATTCATATATCTATATTTAGAAAGGAAAATGTATAAAATTACAAAACAAATATTGGATCTTTTATTTCATTATTATTAAGAGGGGTCAAGTAGATATTTAGAAGATTCCCGATAGATGGTTATATGATCCTATTGAGTATAAGCAAGCCTAACATAGTCACACTTTCGCAAAATGAGGAATTTGTATCATCATCACGTGTAGAAAAATTATCCCACACTCGGTTAAGGACATATGGGGTGTAGTTTGTTAAGGACGTATAGGGTGTAGTTTGTATCTCAAGTTGCATACGGTTTGACACCCAATCTCACGTGCAAGATACTTACCTCTACTCTATCTACTCTTAATATCCACAAAATATAATTCTTATTCAATTCAATTTCATTCTTCTTCATCCATCAATGATCATACATATTATAAAATCCAACGGGTGGTTATAACCAAGACAACCTTTAATTATTTGACTAGTTTATCGCATCGCATGATAATTTCACATTCACCCCTAAATGAGGTTGATTTATTATTTTATAAGTAATCACTTTCTCTTTTACTATATCTTATCACGAGACAACATGACTTCGAATATTATTTTAAATAATCTTTTATTAATACTTATTTAATTCGACCACTTTACACATTTATTAATATGTGAAGATTTAATCATGTAACACAAGGCATCATATTTAAACATATGATTCAATGTAGAGATTATATTTTAGTTAATTTTTATCTCCACATAGTCACGCCTATGAAATTTTTGACATCTTCTTATTGGAGATTCTCTTTTATAACTAAATAGGGTTACCTTCACAACCTCATTAAAATGATAATAATCATATTTTAATATTGAAATTCTTCTTGAATTAATCAATACTTAAGTGGCTTCCCAAACACCTTGGTTTGGTGTTCTAGTATGGATTTAATGTTCACAAACTAATTGACCTAAGTTCTATCAAATGAATTAACTCGTTTATATATATTCTATGAATTCTCCTAGTCTTCTTCACTCAAATGTTGCGCTAAATGAATCTTTCATGATATATTGGAAAAAATATTAATAGTTAATAAAAAGATGTCATTATTCATTTAATATATTATGCACCTTTTCTTAAGCGAACTTAGAATAATTATTCTTCTAAATTTATATTTAATTAGTGCCAAAATGAATATCTCTACATTTCTAATATGATAATTGATGCAAATTAATATTTAATGCTACCGATTCATTTGAAATCACATTTTGCTATTATGTGGTCAAGGGATAATTAAGGATTTTGAGCTTCTTAGGCAATAATCGGAGCATACATCCCCTCCCCTTCTAGTTTTTCATACACCTTCATTTTTGTGCTAAATCATAAATTGTCAATGCCAAAACAATGGAAAAATGAGCTCACCATATAATTTCGTAGTGACACAACATACATGCACTGCAAATACATTAGGAATGCAGATGAATTTAATTGGTTGGTTAATAACAATTAAATAGAAGCATTAAAATTTCACGTAGTCATTCTCAATATACACACCCGATACATAAATTATGAAATCAAAATATAAATCAGAACATGCCGACATTTTTCAACTCAATTAAAGCCTCGTAATCGTGTATGAGAATAAACCGTCAATATAGAACTAACCTTAATACTTTTACATTTTATTTTACTTTTACCTAGCTCCTTTTCTTTACTATGACTACATCTTTAAACCGACATATATATCTTATCTGAATAAGTTAATATTATTGTATAGAGTTTCATAAAATTCAATACAAGAGGAAAAAATATGAAAGCATCATCCGTACTTAGTAGATAAAATGAATAAATATATAGAGGTACCTAATATAATTACATAAATTCGGATCATGGGAGGATGATGGAAAGAAGCACCAACATTGAAAATATGAGAATAAGAATGGTAGTTGAGTTGACAAGCATGGCCTATGAACTTGAGTAATTCAAGCTATCTCTCGACTCTTCAAAAGTACGTTTCTCAAGTAATCATGTCTCCCCATCATATTGTCTTCTTCTACATAAACACCCCCAAATAGTAAGTGTCAAGGATTCAACCTTTCCCTTTTCCTCTTCGATGCTACACGTGAACAATGCAATCATCTAATTACAATATATATGTATATGTTTTCAATTAATAATGATTATTTGTAGCTGACCTCAAAGGTATTTAATAGCCGACTTGTCACCTAAGACCACCCCTACTCTTCTTGCGCCCTAGAAACTACCTAGGTTGCCTAGGATTTGAAACACCACCGTATGTGGTCAATAAGGAAAGATAAATTTGTTCTTGTTGAAGCTATATACATCCGTTCTTGTTTGCTACAAGCTCGTGTCTTTTATCAATCTATTAATAAATTATTATTGTTATAATAACATTTTTATTACTCTCGTATCCTTTTCCAAGATGTAGATATACTATGTAGTACTATTATTAAAATATTATTTTACTTGTCATCTATTTGCATAATACATTATAGTAATTTTAATCCAAGGCATTTCATTAGAACTCCCCATTTTACATGGTGATCAAAATAACATTCCTACATAGTGCTATTTTTTCGCATGTTATTAGTGACTATGTTATAGAGTACTTGTGGGTCTTTCATAACTTCTAGCATATTTTAAAATCCCCAACGAAAATCTTATGATATTTTCAACCCTCATTATCCATTATTTTTGAAACAACCATCTCAAATTGTTATTTGACCAAAAATTGTCCTTTTATGGATGTTTTTTTGTAGTTTTTCCATTTTATAGGAAAATATTCAATTTTCTAGACTTCAAAATTTTACCTTATAGCATAAATTTCTATTAAAATTGAAGATAGGAACCCCAAGAAGAATTAGGGGAAATCAAATCTTTGAATTAAACACATTTATTTTTGTAAATCAAGACTCCAATATCACATTTTCAAAAAAATTCCCTATGAAAGTTTTTAAAAATTCAAGATTATAAAACTCTATTATATGGTTCTCGTGTAGCACATGTTTGGAGCTCAAAGGCATGTGGAGGGATCTTGAAAACTCCATAAGACTCTTTTTTTAACTCCAATCAGTCTTGTGGACTTAATTTTTTTATCAAGGAGGATTATCCCGCTTTAATTAATTCTTTTAGAATCCTAGTTCTAATATGAACAATTTATTCTATCATCTCGGTCACGTTTTTCCACTATAATTTTTCATAAAGTTATTTTACATTATACTCAGTATAGAATTAAATGTGTAATTTGGTGCTACATGAACAATACAATCATCTAATTACAATATATATCTATATGTTTTCAATTAATAATGGTCATCTATGGCTGACTGAAGCTTTTTTAATCATGTCGACTGTCACCTAAGACGCCTCCTACTCTTTGCTCCCTGTGCAACTACCTAGGTTGCCTAGACTTTGAAACGCCCTATATGTGGTCAATAAGGAAAGGTAAATTTGTACTTGTTGAAGCTATATACATCATTTCTTGTTTGTAGAAGCCCATCTCTTTTACCAATCTATTAATAAATTATTATTATTATAGTAACATTTTTATTACTCTCATATCCTTGTCCAAGATGTAGATATACTATGTAGTACTATTATTAAAATATTATTTTACTTATCATGTTTTGCATAATACATTATAGTAATTTTAATCCAAGGTATTTCATTGGAACTCCCATTTTAGATGGTGATCAAAATAACATTCCTACATAGTGCTATTTTTTTGCATGTTATTAGAGACTATGTTATAGGGTACTTGTGGGTCTTTGATAACTTCTAGCATTTTTTAGAATCCCCAACAAAAATATTATGATATTTTCAATCCTTATTATCCATTATTTTTGAAACAACCATCTCGAATTGTTATTTGGACTATAGATCATCGCTTTATGGATTTTTTGGTAGATTTTCCATTTTATAAGAAAATATTCACTTTTCTCGACTTCAAAATTTTACCTTATAAGTATAAATTTCTATTAAAATTTGAAGTTAGTCACCCCAAGAAGAGTTAGGGGAAATCGAATCTTCTAATTAAACACATTTTTTTAAGTAAATCAAGACTCCAATATCACATTTTCAAAAAAAAATCACTATGAAAGTTTTTAAAAATTCAAGATTATAAAACTCTATTATATGGTTCTCGTGTAGCACATGTTTGGAGCTTGGAGGAATGTGGAGGGATCTTGAAAACTCCTTAAGACTCCTTTTTTTAACTCCAATCAGTCTTTTAGACTTAATTTTTTTATCAAGGAGGGTTATCCCAGCTTGATTAATTCTTTTAGAATCCTAGTTCTAATATGAAGAATTTACTCTATCATCTAGTCACATTTTTCCACTATAATTTTTGATAAACTTATTTTACATTATACTATATGGAATTAAATGTGTAATTTGGTGTTTGTAATTACATAGACATCAATGTATGGAAAATTTTCCTTTTACAATTATAAATTTCAATATGCTTCTTTTGCTTAAAGAGATTATTAAAATCCAATTAATATACATATCTATAATTCTTTTGTGACATGCTTATATAATTTTATATAGGTAAAATATTTTGATATTGCCAACATAATGAAGATGAAAATCTATAATAAAGATATTAACATAGAAAATATATTTAGATAATGTAAAGATGTAGGGCCATAAAGGCTAGCAATAATCGACCCCATGTCCCGACTTTTGTACATTCATGGACATGAAAGATGAAAAGTGAAACAAAATGTATTAACCCAAAGTAAAAGGTTATTTACTACTTTTATTTGATAATATTGTTCAAATTAACGATAAAGTAGAGTGTAAAGATAATAAACTATAATAAGATCTAGAGAAATTAACTAACGTAAAAATTTTAATGTGAGGATTTATTTTAGCAAGGAAACATAGTCAACCTAAAATTGTGAAAGGAAAAGCTACAAAAAAATTGTGTATAAATTCCACCCCATTACCTTTGTAATTGAAAATTACATTCTTAAGAGAAAAAATAACTGAGAGTGCACAAACACTTTTTTTTCACTTGAAAATGGTTCATTGTTATGTTGGTGTTGGCATGTTCCATGATGAAAAATACCACACAAAGTGTAGTCAATGTCAATAATATAAATTCAATTGCAACTGAAAAATATAGATAATGAATGTATCTTTAAACTTGTAGAAAGTAAGAAAAGTAGATGAAAACATTAAAGGAATACACTTTTTAGTTTTGTAGATTTTGTAATTTTTTATTAGATGATAAAGGATTTGATTTGATCAATCCTAATTTGTATCAAAGTAATGATTAGAGTGTTGAGTGAAACCAACATCGAAGAGAGAGAAGATGGGCCCGATTTTCTGCTTTTGAAACATTTTGAAGAGAAAGGTCAACTTATAAAGAACTTAGATACTTGAATACATTCCACGTATGAAAATTTTTCGAGAGAGAAGGAATTAAAATATAAAAATAGTTTAGTTGGTTTGACACCTTCACTGCTAAATCCATATACCACACCATTATAAATGGATCTTCGTCCAACATTTTAATATTTTAATTGTTGAGTAAGATTGAGAATGGAAATTAACATGCCATATAAGGTGTTTTACTTTTGAGAGTAAATTTATAACTTATGAAATTATAGGGGCAATGAGTCTATGTCCCTAATTTTTTATTTTGTAATTGAGTTTAAATAGTGTAACAATGAACAAATGGAGAATGCATGCCCCTATATAATGTTATGAACCAAGTCATTTGTATTTCATATTGTATGAGTCTAATCTCTCTCTTCTTGTATATTATCCCTTGAGATATAAGTACATGTCACTCCATAGGTCTTGCAGTAAGACCACTATATCCCGTTTATACCTATCTATGTTGGCCTTGGCTTGTGTAAGCTCCGTGTGTATAGTTGTACCTGTTGAATCAACCCATCTCTCTTAGCTACCGATATGTCATTCTCGACCTCTAAAAGATCCACTATATCCTCCAATACGCCACCCTCTCCTCCTCATCTCTCCACTCACCATCACCTCCACCCTCTAGAGGTGTCACCTCTACACAAGCTCACACCCGACTCTCAACCCCATCAAAATATCCCTTCATCCACATAGGAAATTCCTCGGTCACACCGGTATCATCATACCCTATCAATAATCCCCGCCTATCCACCCTCACACCAATGTCCTCCTCATCCACCATATCTACTCCCTCTCTAATAGCTAGTAATGCCACATCTATCTCCACAACATCCCTCTAGTAGGCCACTGCTACCTCTGACACATCCTATACAAAAAACATTTCCCTCTAACAAGGAGAAATATGATCAACTCCCACTCACCCTCCCTCTTGCCACCACTCACCTATATTATTGCATAAATGCCATCTCCCTCTCTATATCGGCCCATATTGGGAAGCTTGTATAAGGCCTCCAAATAACATACCCACCCCGTAAACCGTAGGATCTTCTTATAGTTTTTCTCCTCTCAACGGGCCCTTTAGCCGTAACATTTGATCTCCACCTCATGAAAACTAATGGATACAACAATTCCACCCACCTCATCCACTTCAGTACACCCTACAAACCCAAGCCACTACAATGTTATCATATGCCCAACACTCTACAAAAATATAAATCTACTCCAAATCGGCACCTCGACTTCAAGAACCCCATCTCCTTCTACACCTGTGCCAAAAATGCACGATCCTAAGAGAACACCATCATGTGTACCAACATATCTACTACCACCCCTATCAATATCCATAAAAATTCCCCACGGCTAAATCGTAAAGCATAAGAGTTGATCCTCATCATCATCATATACACCAATGTCTTGCCCTCCTCATCGTCACTATATAGGGATCCATATGAAAAATCCCCTGAAGTGTATACCACATCTCCCCATCATCACCATATAAATCATGCATAGTTGCACCCCTACCAACCTCATCAATCACATAAATTTTTTCACCCCGTATCTACAAGTGTAATATCTTGTACACATCCTCAAAGGTGGTTGTCATATCTCCCGTAGTTATCACAAATTTAACTCCCAAATGATCTAATCTATCAAACAACACTAATAAAAACCCATGTCCCCGTGGATATCCTTATAATGGCGCATCCCACCCAATCCAACCTCATCTAAGTGAGCCCAATCATTGAGTGACAATAACACTCATACCTCATTCGTAATATTCAAGATCTTGTCCTATGTGGTCAATCTCTTTTGAGCCCGCATCTAACAAAATAATTAAAAATTAATCCACAGTCCACCAAGTTCAATTTAAATCTATCAATAACCAATCATAATTAATAAAAATATTAACTTTGGTAAAATCACCAAAGACACTTATCAATGGCTAGAATACCTTTAAAAATGTTCAGAACTCCCAAATCACTAGTGTTTTCATAAAAATCATAAGCGAGCTTCTAAATGCCTATCATGTTTTAGAAAAAACAAAAATATACAATAATATAAAATATATCACCTACGTTGGCACATGTGGGTCGACGTCACCTCTGAGCACCTCTGACATACTCCATCACGATCAAATACACTCGAAAATCACAAATTAGGGCTCTCTAGATGACTTAATATTAAAATAGTAACTATATCAAATTAACTTTTCAAATAATTTTAAATAGCCTTTTTTTGTTGTGGTACCCAATTGTCATTGATCCATGTAATCACTGACGATTCTTTCTAAATTGCCATAGATTTTGTCAGCCTACCTTTAAAATCAACTTTTGGTCAAACCATCGCTTTCATCATCCCTTTCAAAAATAACACATTTTTCTAGTATGCGCTTCCATTTTAGGTCCCGAAGCCCCTTTGAAAATTAGAATCTATCAATCAACATCAATCCTATCTCAGATTTTAGATTATTTTAAGGAATACTCATTTCATTTTTCTTTATTAAGTCACACATCTATAGGTTATGAACCCCTTAGTTCCCCTATCACTTCAATTCTTGGTCGTGTAATCCCACCTTTGCAGAACTATTCAAAATTTTGCACCCGCAAAAACGGAAACTCAAAAATTCATTACGATGGATGACATCAGAAATGGACCTAAGCTAGGGAGATTATTTCAGTTCAATATTTGTTTAGGTTAGATTAATTAATGATTACATGAAATCTGCAGCTATGTGTTATGTTACAAAACATAACAGATCACATAGTCTGCAATTTCATGATTATCTTTAGTAGGGAACACAAAGCCCTAAAGGATAGATGTGTTATCTTGATGAAGCCATGAAGTGTAGAATAAATGAAGTGTTAAGTTTTGGAACAACAATCATAATTGCAAATTGCAACAGTTAGAGTTCATTCCCAAAAGTTACAAGTATTTTAAAGTTCATTCCTTTATTATTAATACATTCAATTATGTTATTGAGTTGTTTAATTCATCATACAATCCATATACAAAGCTGAAATGCAGAAAGAAATACACAACTTAGTTTTAGAATTCAATGTTTTATTCATAAGGAATTTCAAATGTTCCCACACAAGTCATGGGATGTACGTCGAAAGTAAATTATAACTACTCGAATTAAGAGGTATATATGAGTGAAAAAGAAAATAAAGGAGTATGAAAGAACCCATCATTACCTTGAGGTTATTTCATTTTGTTTTATGTATCTCCAACTCTAGCTTTGTTCCATCTCCATCCTCGTTGCTTCACAAATGGCACTGTACCTGAAAATAGAAAAGAGAAGACAATCAATATTGAGCTCAGGGTTGATTCATATTCCTATATTGTCCAAATTCATGTAGGTGGATCTCTTAACAACATGAGGTATAAATTACATGAGTACTAAAGACACAACTGATAAAAGTACTATTTTGTAGCAGCATACATGATTTATTCACTTAGAAAAAAGGAGAGAAAAGAAATAGAAAAACTATGGAATGAAAGAGAGGCCAAAAAGCCTAATGTTTTCTAACCAGTTTGTCCAAATGTGTAGATACATGTAAGAAGAAGGAAGTAATACATTCTGTGACTTGAATCAAGAAAGTACATTCATTTTTGTTTAAACGAAAGGCTAAAGTTGACTAAAATGAGATGAGATTACAACCAAACAGAATGAAAAGGGAATTTTGGGAAAATTTTGAGGGGCTTTGCCATGTAAAATGAACATTTTACATCTCTCCATCATGTTGTTTAAAACTTATACATGCTTTAAAAGTTTTATATAATCAAATAATACTACAAAGACAATGGAATACAACTATAATAGGGAAAGTAAACTTAATTTTCTGAATATAAAGTCATAATAGCTATGCAATCAAAGAAAGATTCAAGATACAAGGTTGATACAAAGTCCATGGTTGCTGAACAAGTAAAACACCCAAGTAACAATTACAGAAAAGAGCATCTCATAGTACAGTTGAGTCAAGAACAAGTACAATAAAATGCATAGAAGAATTCCATTTTCAGAAAGGATAGAAGATGGGATCAAATAGATTATGAAAGTACATAATAATCACACATTGCATATCAATGACTTCACCATGACAATCAATAGATCAAGTACAAAAATAATTCATAAGCAAAATGTATTTTAGAAAGCATGAAAAAATCAAACAGGTGGACTTTCGCAACAAGCATACCTAAAATTATAGACAACACAGAAATAATATGCATCTATCATTATCCAGCGAAAACTTTAAGTACATTAAGTACTATCATGACAAAGTATAAAGCGTGGAAATTCAACTAAAAGTGATTTTCTCATACATCGATAGTGAAGACAAACATCCCATTTCTAAATGTTGGAAATGTCCAACGCTTTCAAGAGTTAAGCATGGTAAACTAAAAACTTCCTTCATATATCAATAATCATTTCGTATAAAAGGATATGTTTCAAATTATGATAAAATTGTAGCAATCAACTACGGATTAATTGAATAGTGCGATTAACAAATTCCAAGGAAGAATTTCAATACATTAAATATTAGGAGGCGTAAAATAAAAACGAAGCTTATAAGTTCTCAAAAGAGGGGCTCATTACACATAACGACAAGCTATTCAATGATCTCATCAAGTACAGCTTTCAAAATTGAAATAGAAGAAAGTCAAGTAGCTTGCAAAAATTTAACAAGTATTCACTAAGGACAACAAGGATTTCTTTCATTTTAAATAATAATTCATCAAACATGAACATGATACATCTATAGATCACATTTTAATGGCTTACAACATTCTAGGTAATTGCAGATTGACAAGGAGAGAATCTAAAATAATCAAGCTCACAATTAAATTAGTTTATCAATTGTGTTTTAATATACAACTCAAAAGAAAGAACCAGAAAATATGAAAGAATTTATAGAAAAATCAAGTAAGGCAAGGAAGAACCCAGTTTAAGACTACGAGTGTGGAGTATATCCAGAAATTTCTCATGCATCTTAATAGTTATAATTTTTAAAGGAGTATAGTTTTCATGCAAAGTTTCAAAGGCAAAGCCCATTGAACAATGCGAAATTTTAGAAGTCATCTATCGTATCAAATCAAGAAGACACTTGGGTAAGTGCACCAAGTTGGGGGACAATTAAGTGGACATCAAATCCTGAATTTTACATTAAAAACAAAAAAACATCAAATTTAGTCTTCCACAGACTTGAACCATGCCGAAAAGTAAAAAATATGTCATAAAAATGGTACCATTGCATAGGGGAGACTGTTAGCTTTGTAGAAATACTGATTTTAAATTGAATAGAATATGATAATTATCATTTTATAATTTTTTACTAATAGTAGGTCTTTAAGACACTTTTTCCCGTGAATGTTTATGTCTAGGTTTAAGACTGTAAGTTTTGTTTCACTTATCGGAATGTGATAAAAATTATACCATCCCAACCGTGGTGAAATTATATACATGTTAAAAAAATTTATTTGATTTCAATATTTTTTGATGAAGTAATGGCAGGCAAACGGAAAGTGCTTTGTTTTCTTTATGTTTTCATACCACTTTCACGGAAAAAAATCATAAAAATTAAAAAATTACTCAAAAAAATAAAAATAAAATCCATCCCAAGATAGATAGTGGCATATAACTTATCACCAAAGGAGAAAAATATATATCAATTTTTGGTCATCCAAATCATGGGCAAACGGACTATAATTTTATAGACGTTTTTAAAAAAAAAAAACCAAGTCATTGAATTTTGAGAGTTTAATATAGCTAATCTTGTCCATTTTTTAAAAAAATAGTATTTTAGAAACTAGATTCTGGATGCTACGATTCATATTAGTATAATTTTTTCTAATTTTGAGTGTATGTATTGCTAATAATCCCTACAAGTTGATATTATGTTGTTATTTACAATATGACGTCCACTTATGACCCCCTTTTTGTCCCCCAACTTGCACCGCACTTACCCACTTTCTAAATTTTTTTCAGTATTTGAAGCACCATTGTAAAGACCTTCGAAATAATGCACAGTGTCCAACTATCAAGCGGTCAATGGAATAAGCATGAAGAAACATAAATTCCATTAAAAAAATACCTAGAAAGCTTGAACACAAAGTGAGCTCTCAAGTAAATGGCCGAAGAAAAACTAAGTGTAAGTTCAAATACAATACGCCATCAGCCACACTTTGGGATCCCTAGAATTTCACACATCGAGCAATTATCATTTCATGGAGAGTTAAAAAAAAACACAGCTTGAATATCAAAAACAAGGTGGCCATGGTGAAAGAAATCATAAAAAAACTAGCTCGTGATCCAAATTAGATAGTGATAACTAGCCACAAAACCTAGTTCGTCTAAGCTCAAGCATAGAGAAAATAATAGCAGACCCTTGGAGAAAGAAACTCGACAACACATAATGCAAAGAAATGGCATATTTTAGTTTTCCTAGCAACAAGAAATACATAAACCTCGATGAACATAAGATCATGGAGAAAATCAAACACAGATTTGAGTTGAAATAAGCATGAAACTACAAGCGAGAGATTGTGCTCAGAAGAGTTTCCATACATAATAATCATGCCCACATGGCCATTGAAAAAAATGCTCCAAGTTACAACCTCATTGATTTTTTTTATATACCAAAGTGAAAGAAAGGATTGAACGAATCACTTACTCAAGAAATGGTGACCTCTGTAGTGAGGGAAACATTTATCCGAGCCTTCATAGAAGATCATTCACTTAGAGTCTCTGCAACAAGATAATCAATTTCATAGAAGCACGGTGACGCAAAGAAACTAGGGTTCAATAATGGAACTCATGAGATTTATAGCATCCATGTTTTCCAAGCATAAACACCAAATTTCAGACTTAGAAATCCATTGAATTAAAAAAAGCCACAGAAAGAATAGATTTTATTTCAGATTCGAGCTCAAAGATCAAAACAATGGTAGACTAAAGCAATATTTCCAGGGCTTCACCACTCGAAAAGAGAAACAGAAATGATCAAATGATGAACTCGATAAGCTTTTCAAAATCCTCACTTCTACAAGGTTAAAGGTGAGTCAAGGGATTGACATTGCAAGATCAATCAGACTCAAGAACGACAATCAAAACCTTAACCACTACCAACTACCTCGTTAACCATGGTTCAAAACATCTACCATATTAAATGAAATGTCAGAAACCCTAAATGAGGATCAGAAAGATCAACGACATAGATCACCAAGTATGAAATTGAATGGATCAGAATGTAAAACTCCATGCCAACTAGGGTTCACCAAAATCAACAGCTACAGACGATAAGGACTGAGATTGAATGGCTGAAGATGAAGCACAATTATCACAATTTATGCAAAATCATTGAGTAATATTAGATCATGCTAGATATCAACGGTCCATAATCTTGTTTCCAATTCAATACAGTTAAACCTTGAAATCATTTCCACCAACAAAATTTTGAGGGTTAGACCATCGTGGAGAGGGGGCCAACCCTATTATCAAATAATCATTCTACCATTTGACCTTTCTAAAGGTCACAAATTAAATAATTACCACTGAAGTTTCAAATCAAATGAGGCTAAGGAGTGGTCATTTAACAATAGGATGGTTCACCGTGGAAAGAGGCCATCCCTCATCATTATTTGAAAAATAATTCTTTTCGACCTTTTAAGGTCTTAAAAAACATTAAAATCACAAAGAACCAAAAGCCAACAACATCATGACTTATGTCCATGTCAAATCAAGATAAAGGGGTCGGTGATAGGGTATGCAATCGAAGGTGGCCAAGTATATAGTGAGGCAGTGTTTTAAAAGTGACCATATCTTATTTCGAACATGGTATTATGCCAAGTCAATGAAGGTGCAAAGGTGTACACACATCAAAGGTTGTCCCCACAGTGGGAGGGTTTGAAAATGATTCAGAGTGTAATTATTCATGCTATCACAAGAAGATAAAATAGAGGTCAACATCATAATACAAGAGCTTTTGAGGACATATTACCTTATTTTCCACAAAATAAGAGATGATTTTTATTGCACATGTTCTCAAAATATCCCCTACATGGGAATTGAGATAAAACAAATGTATTATTTTTGCAGGGACACATTATTTTGCATGTGCATCCAAGGGGGAAAGTGGATCAAAATTGCTAGATGTCACGTCAAGAAAGAAGCAAATATTGTTAGCATTGGAGAAGGCTTGATCATCAAGTAAGGTTTATTATTACCAACGTTATTCACCAAACTTTTTTAAAATTAGAACAATCACTGCGAGTTTGATTGAGTTATAACTAAGGCTATTAATGCCTCATTGTATTGTCATACTTATTTGTATTCCTTTATTTATTAATAATTAAATGATAAAAATAGGATGCGTAAGCGAGTACGGTTTTAGTCTATTTTTAGGAAGGGTGGGATGAATAATTTTTTTTGTATATTGTGTGCATTGGAAAATAATAGGGAGAGGATTTTAGACACAAGATTGTTGAAGCAGATTTTTCCATTTTTTCCCTCTGAATGAGAAGTATATTCTACATTTCCAATTATTTATAGTCTTGTGTATGTTTTATTAATCTTTGGGAATGTTTAATTCCCTAGTTAATCATCTTACCCTATTACAAATTTAGTAATTTATGCATGATATTAATGTGCATGTGTAACTTAACAATATTTGTTGTGATACTTTCCCTCAATACATCAAAGTGTTTTCCTTAATATTCTATAGAAAGCTATTGGCTTGTGCATCTAAAATTCATTCTCATATCAATTGTGCATGTGCTCAGTCAAAGACCTCACATAAATTTGGTGTATCACCCCAATTTTGAATCCATTTACAACCATATTTTACCCTCAAACCCCAGAAAATTAGTTTAGGATACATCAATAACGAACCAACCTTGATACCAGAGACTCACTCAAAATAGGTATACCCACAGACCTGAGGTGTTTCCATTGTATCTACGAATGAGAGATATAATTTTTACAAGCTTAGAATACTTGCAAGCATTTCTCTATAGGGTGCAATTTTGAGAGATAATAGTTTTTGGCACACCCGGTGGGATAATGAATCAAATCTACGAGAAAATTACAACAATTTACATTAGATTTATAGAAAACAAAATTTGTTTTTAGATCAGCAAGCTGTAGCAATTTATTCTAAATTTTTAAAGATTTATTTGGTGACTCTGTAAAGCTGATTTCAGACCAGTTTTGTAGCATATTCCATGCCTAAAGTGACTATAAGATCATTGGTAAGAGGAGTTCCTTCGAGTTTATTTCTTTACGTTTGAATTCTCGAAGAAGAAGAAGAGTTGGTAACACCCTACCTTATAATAGGCCTAGTTTTAAAACCCCTCCTCCTAATTTTCCTTCACCACCTATATATTTCTCTATTCAGATCCCGGTTTTTCAAATGGCCATTTAACCACCTAGGAATATTGTGACCTTTACTAATGGTTGCCCGTTAGTAATTTTGGTTTATCATGATATCCTTAATGTTGCCATGAAAATCTTTCCTTCACTCATGGGTAAAAATCAGGTTATACCTATAGATCACATAAAATATGTTATAGCCTTATATGTAGTCCATAACATTGCTCATGAAGATGTGGCTTTCGACCTTTAGCCGCATCCTTTAAAGGACAAGCCTTGCAATGGTATAGAAATCTAGAGATTGGAAGCATAAGAACTTGGGATGATTTAGGTGGTAAATTTCTGAAACAATTTCAAGATAATTCAGATCATTTATCCCTCATAGAATAGTTGTCTACCATTAGAAGAGCTCCTCATGAATTTATGGCTAGTTTCAACATTCATTTTTCCGAATATGGGAAAGAATCCCAACAAGTGTTAAGCCTCAAGCTGACCATGTTTTCCTTTATTATCTTAGAGCATTAAACAATGATATTTCAACTATGATTCAGTTTATGGGAGGTGACACTCTTCCAGATGCTTATGACATTGCTATAAAAGCTGAAAATAGTCTTATTCAAGCCAAAAAATTAGCACCAAGGCCTTCAATGCCTTTTTTAGCAGATTTGGCACCTATCCCACAACCTATCACCATTATAGAACTTGTTATTGCAGCCCCATCGATGATGTGTTTAAAGCTTTGCAGACTATGGGAAACAAGCTCACTTTGATTGAAAATAGACTTGCATTACCTAGCAGGCCTTATCAGCTCCTTATCAAGAAAAACCAACAAAATAAGAATCCTTACCACAAGAATCAAAGCTATAAGAATCCTTATCAATAAACGCACTTTGACCCAAAGACTCCTAGTTCATCTAATGCTTTAGTCCCAGTTAATATGGCTATAGAAGAATGGTGTCAACCTTGTAATCAACCTCATTCAGCTGCAAGTTGTCCAAATGCTTTCTTGAACATAAGTCTTGTTGCACAACCTCAACTTGAGACATTGTTCATGCCTCAAATGGAGGGTGGGAAGAAAGAAACTCATGTTCAAAAATTACAGCATAACTTAGTTAGTTTTAGTGAGGATGATTTCATTGCAGTTACTACTAGGGCTCAAGAAAAGGCCCAGAAAGTCAAAAACAACAAAATAGGCTTGTTCTACCCATAGTCACTGATAAAACAACTACATGCCAAAAATCAGCTAACAATTCTATTGTTCCACAAAAATAGTAGGTGTTTCGATAGTAAAGAGCAATAAAAATAACTACAGCCTGGTCTAGGAAGATTATTTATACCTCAGATATCAAAAGTAGCTAAAGTAGAATCATTTTTCACTAAAACGTATACTAAAACAATAGAGCTTGTATCTAAAATTATTACGTCTTTTAACATTGTTGATGTAATGAAAAATCATAATGTTAATATCTCAATGTGGGATGCTCTAAGTATTCCAGGACAACAAGAGCTACTTTCTCATGAACTTGCTAAGCTATAGATTTCTTCAAAAACAACAAAAAAGGAAGTTCAGAAAACAAATATGGTCCTTGGAACAATGGAACATGACCACATTAAATAAGTTAAATGGATGGTTCAAAAGGTTTTAAATGTTCAAGACATCAATAAACCACCACCATTTTATTTTTCACTGATTATTGAGAGCATCTTGTTCATAATTGTATGGTTGACAGTGGTGCAAGTAGCATAGTTATGCCAAAAGCAATTACATAAAAATTGGGTTTGCATTATGAACCTACAGAGAAGAGTGTGCTACAGCTTGATGGGACTGCAACTAATATAGTTGGT
Organism: Taxus wallichiana var. yunnanensis; assembly: GCA_018340775.1. NCBI lineage: Eukaryota > Viridiplantae > Streptophyta > Pinopsida > Cupressales > Taxaceae > Taxus > Taxus wallichiana. The sequence goes on from CM031240.1 coordinate 308,167,314, forward strand.
GTCATCAGAAATTTGGAGGTAACATTACATGCTTGTCCAAATGTTTCCATATTGTAAGATATTACTATTGTGAATTTACCACCTTACTTTGCTATATGCTTATCTAGAGATTTCACAAAAAAAATAGGAGGTTATCTCTCTTCAGATTGGTCCTTTTTGTTCTTCACTACACATTATGGAACCAAAGTTACTATCAATTCTAAACCATTGGCTATATTTCACATTGAGCCTCACACTTCTAATGCATTAGCTAATTATGTAGCCTTAGACCAGTTTGATTTCGATAATACAACTCATGTTTCAGCACTAGATGGTGTTTCTAATCTGTTTATGGATGAAAAGACTCATGAATAACATTCTCATGATCCTTTAAAAGAATTTGAAGAACATTTGTTTGGTGTGTATTTCCTGCATGAGGAAAACACACCAATTCCCTTGCTTTCCAAAACAAAAATGCAGCAGAAAGGGATTTGGAAGCTTCATTTTGATGGAGCTAAGAACAAGAAAGGAAAAGGAGTAGGTTTGATGTTCACTTCCCCCAAAATGAAAGATATTTCTCATCTTTGAGTCTCCAATTTTCTTGCACTTGTAACATAGCTAAATATGAAGCATTAATTCATGGCTTACTTTGGGCGAAAGAGAGGTATTAATGTGTTACATATTTTTGGTGATTCTAAGTTGATTATCAATCAAGTAATAAATTTCAATGTTTGTAAGAATCCATTAATGACGTCTTATAGACATAGATTTTAAAACTTAATGCAAGACTTCAATGCTATTAATATCCAGTCCATTCCTAGAACAAAAACAAGCATGCAGATAGACTTACAACAATTGGTGCCAGTTTTGAAGTGCTGGAACAAATTAAAAACAATGAGATTCAGCCTCACATAAAGCTGATTATCAGGCCTTCTATACCTAATAATGATTTGAATTGGAAAGTTTTTGAAAATGATGAACAGATTTGTAGGTTTTTGTAGCAAGAAGCTAAATTTTCTGCAGTAAATCAAGATAAATTACAACACTTATATGGTGACCAGATTGTTCAATTAAAGACGAATAAACTACCTCAAGGTTTGGTCACATTAGAAGACATCTTTAGCATTGATGATCAGTTAAGGAAAGACAAAACAAATATGTCAACACATGTAGACAACTATGAAGAGATCTCGGTAGGTGAAGGAAAAAAATTACTTCTCGAAAGGTATGCTCTTCACCGAGAAACTTACTTTTATATATATTTGTAAGGAATTTAAGGATGTTTTTTCTTGGAAATACCAAGACTTGAAAGGGTTTGATCCCAGTTTAGCACAACATACTATTGAATTACAGCCAAATTCCAAGCCAATTAGGCAAAAACAAAGGCCTATAAATCCCAAGATAGAGCCTCTAATGAGAAAAGAGTTATCTAAGTTGATCGAATCAGGTATTATCTTTCTAGTTAAGCATTCAAGTTGGGTAGCCAATCTTGTTCCTATTCGGAAAAAGAATGGAGAAATTAGATTATGTGTAGATTTTAGAGATCTTAATAAAGCTTCACTAAAAGATCATTACCCATTGCCTAATATGGATCAGATTTTAAGAACAGTTTCTGTTATGATAGATTATCTATGTTGGATGGGTATCATGATACAATCACATTCTAGTCCGAGAAGAAGATATATACAAGACAACTTTTACCACCAAGTGGGGTAATTATGCTTACAAAATAATGCATTTTGGCCTTTCAAATGTTGGTGAAATGTTTCAACATTTAATGGACATGGATTTATGTAGCTTGTTAAATAAATGCATACTACTTTATTTGGATGATGTTATCAGTATTTTCAATAAATTTAGATGAACATCTAATACATCTAAGCGCAGACTTTTTAATGCAGGAAGTTTGGAATATCTTTGAATCCCAAAAAGTCTATCTTTTCAATACATCAAGGTAAATTTCTTGGTCATATTGTTTCAAAAAAGGTTTAGTAATCGAACCTTTTAGAATTGAAGCCATATCACGAGATATCATTTCCTCATCACAAGAAGGCATTACATATTTTCCTAGGAAAAATTAACTTCGTTACAAGATTTATTCCATATTTTATAGCATTGTTTAAACCTTGGCAACTATGTTAAATAAAGATAAGACTTTTCTTGAACCAGCGAAGGGAGAGAAGGGTTTGAAGAAATTAAAATATCCATCTCTCAAGCTCCTACTCTTAAAAATACAAATTTTGATAAATATTTTACAATGTATGCACTTACAGGAGCTAAAACAATCTCAGCCATATTAACTCAAGTTAATGATGAAAATATTGAATAGCCAATTGCTTTCTTTAGAAACAAGTTTCATGATTATGAAACAAGGTACACATTTCTTGAAAAACAAGTACTTTCAAGTAGTCGAGAGGACTATATAATTTTAAGTACATGCCTTCAAAAACAAAATTCATTTTCTTGTTTCTTATCCAAATGTAAAAGATTGCTTGTTAAATAAAGAATTGAATGAGAAGAGAGCAGGATGGATAACGAAATTCATGGAATACGATGTAGATATCGTTGTTATGAATACGAGTTCAAGGTAAAGGTTTTGTGAGCATCTAATTACCGATATGAAAAATGGCAAAGCTATAGAATTAGAAGATCCAAAACAACATGCTGAAGTTACATATCAGCAATCAGATGTAATGGTGCAACTAGAAAATCAGCAACCTGAGCTTGTTCAAGAAGTTCAAGGATCAAGTTGGATGACTGATTTAGTTAACTATCTACAACACGACACTTATCCTCGAAGGTATAGATAAGAACAAATGAAGGTATTTCAGGTTACAAGTTATACATGTATGTCTTCATTGATGGTGTGTTATTTAAAAGAGATATAAATGGAATATTGTTGCAATGTGTCAATTATGATATAATTCAGAAATTATTTTCCGAATTCCATGAAGGACCTACAAGAGGTCAATTTTCAGCACGTACCACATCCTTAAAAATTATGAAATTTGGTTAATATTGACCAATCATATTCAAATATTGTTTCTAATGGATAAGAAAGTGTAAGAAATGTGCTTTCTTTGTTGGAAAATAATGTTTATCTTCGATGCTTTTACAACCTATTTCAGGTTGATCATCTTTCATGTAGTGGGGTCTTAACTTTATTAAGATGATAAACCCACCCTCGTCCCAAGGACACAAGTGGATTTTGACTACTATAGATTATTATACATGCTATAATGAAGCAATAGCCTTGAAAGATGCTAATGAAACTTCGATACTATCCTTTTATGAAGGTATAGTTTGCAGATTTGGTGTTCCAACAACTATCATTTCAGATAATGCTTTATCATTTCTTGGTGCAAAGGTAATAGATTGGGATGTCAACCATGGAATTTATTTAAGTTCATCATCTAATTATTACCCACAAGGTAATGGGTTAGCTGAAATTACTAACAAGAATTTTTTAAGGATCATCAGAAGAACATTCAAAGATAACTAGAGAGCTTGGCATCTAATGTTGAATTCAAGCACTTTGGGCTGATAGAGTGACTCCTAAAATATTAGTTGGAAATTCACCGTATAAACTTATTTATGGAAGAGAAACAAGAATACCTATTTTAGATGAGTTACCCGCTCTAGATTTGTTGCATCGGATGGAGCTACTAGACAATGAACCATTGCAGATTCGTCATGTAGGATTAATGGAGTTACAAGAGTGATAGATCAAGTTCATGTGAACATGGAAAATAATAAGAAGTAGATGAAGAAGGCTTTTGATAAGAAGGCTAAGTTCAGAATATTCAATGAAGGAGATATTGTCTTGAAGTGGGATGTTGACCATGCAAAGCCAAGAAATCACACAAAGTTCGATATAATCTAGATTGGTCCTTATATGATGTCACTTCGAAAAGAACACAATGCTTTTCAACTCTCAAGGATGAATGGAGAGGAAATTCCCATTCCTGTGAATGGTATGTTTCTAAAAAAATTTATTGAAAATCCTGCAATGTCTATTTAGAGTACGATTTTCCTTTCAATAAGTGTAGTTCCTACACATTGTAATGTTTTTCAATTCAATAAGTCCATTCATACATGTTATCTAGTTTACCAAATCCTTTCCAGTTTTAGTTCGTTTTGGAAGAGTTGGACCTTCAGAAAGGAAAAATTTTACTACATGCTTTGGACTCCATACCCAATGGAAAAGAGCAAGGCACATGTTTACAAGTTGTCGGTAGCTTTCCCCAGGATCACCGGAAATGTTGATAACTTTTACACCCATGAAAAAATGGGCAACTCGAAACTTCGTTACGATTCATGGCATTGGTGAAATGAAGCTAAGCTAGGTAAGAATATTTCAGTTTAATATTTATTTATGTTGGATTAATTAATTATTACATGAAATCTATAGCTATGTGTGCTATTACAAAACGTAACATATCACATAGTCTACAATTTCATGATTATCTTCAGCAAAGAACACAAATCCCCGAAGGATAGATGTGTTATCTTAATGAAGACATGAAGTGTCGAATACATGAAGTGTTAAGTTTTAGAACAACAATCATAATTATAGATTGGAGCAGTTAGAGTTCATTGCTAAAAGTTACAGGTATTTTAAATTTATTTCCTTTATGATTAATACATTCAATTATGTTATTGATTTGTTTAATTCATCATACAATCCATATACAAAGCTGAAATGCAGAAAGAAATACACAACTCAGTTTCAGAATTCAATGTTTTATTCATAAGGAATTTCAAATGTTCCCACACAAGCCATGGGATGTAACTCAAAGTAAATTACAACTACTAAATTAAGAGGTACATATGCATGAAAAATAAAATAGAGGAGTATGAAAGAACCCATCATTTCCTTGAGGTTCTTTCGTTTTGGTTGATGCATCTCCAGCTCCAGCTTTGTTCCATCTTCATCCTCGTTGCTTGACAAATGGCACTGTACCTGAAAACAGAAAAGAGAAGACTGTCAATATTGAGCTCATGGTTGATCCATATTCCTATACTGTCTAAATTCATGCAGGTGGATCTCTTAACAACATGAGGTATAAATTACATGAGTACCAAAGACACAACTGATAAAAGTACTATTCTGTAGCAGCATACATGATTTATTCACTCATAAAGAAGGAGAGAAAAGAAATAGAAAAACTATGGAATGAAAGAGAGGCCAAAAGCCTAATGTTTTCTAACCAGTTTGTCCAAATGTGTAGATATAGGTAAGAAGAAGGAAGTAATACATTCTCTGACTTGAATCAAGAAAGTACATTCATTTCAGTTTAAACTAAAGGATGAAGTTAACTGAAATGAGATAAGATTACAACTGAAACAGAATGAAAAGGGAAATTTGGGAAAATTTTGATAGGGCTTCGCCATGTAAAATGGACATTTTACATCTTTCCATCATGTTGTTTCAAACTGATACATGCTTTAAAAGTTGTATATAATCAAATAATGCTACAAAATGCTACAATACCAATGGAATACAACTATAACAAGAAAAGTAGAGTCAATTTTTTAGAATATAAAGTCATAACAACTATGCAATCAAAGAAAAATTCAAGATACAAGGTTGATACAAAGTCTATATGGTTGCAGAAAAAGTAAAGCACCCAAGTAAAAATAATAGAAAAGAGCATCTCATAGTACAATTGAGTCAAGAACAAGTACAAAAAAGCATATAAGAATTCCATTTTTATAAAGCATGGCAAATGGGATCAAATAGATGATCAAATTACGAATAATCACATTGTTCATATCAATAAATTTAGTCACGAGAATCAACAGATCAAGTACAAAAATAATTCATAAGAAGAATACCTTTTAGAAAGCATGACAAATTCAAATAGGTGGACTGTCTCAACAAGCATACCTGAAATTACAGACAGTACAGAAATAATATGCATCTATTGTCATCTAGCGAAAAGTTCAAGTACATTAATTACAATCATGCCAAAGGATAAAGGGTGGAAATTTAACTGAAAGAGAGTTTCTCATACATTCACAGTGAAGAGAAGCATCCCATTTCTAAATGTTGGAGAATTCCAATTTTTTCAAGATGTAAACTAAAATAGTCCTTCATATCTCAATAATCATTTCTTGCATAAAAGGATATGTTTCAATATTATGATAAAACTGTAGTAGTAAAGTACAAATTAATTGAACAATGTAGATCAATGAAGTCCAAGGAATAATTTCAATACATAAAATATTGGGAGGTAAAAAAGAAAAATGAAGTGGTAAGTTCTCAAAAGAAGGGCTCATTACACATAACAGCAAGCTATTGAATGATCTCATCAAGTACAATTTCAAAATTAAAATAGAAGACAACCAAGTAGCTTGCAAAAATTACCAAGTATCCACTAGGGACAACAAGGTTTTTTTCATTTTGAATAAGAATTCATCAAACATGAACATGATACATTTATGGATCACATTTTACCAGTTTACAACATTTTAGGTAATTGAAGATTGACAAGGAGAGAATCTGAAATAATCAAGCTCGTAGCTAAATCAGTTTATCAATTGTGATTTCAATATACAACTTAGAAGAAAGAACCAACAAATATGAAAGCATTTCTAGCAAAATCAAGTAAGGCAAGGAACAACCCAGTTCAAGGCTACGAGTGTGGAGTAAATCCAAGAAATTTCTCATGCATCTTAATAGTTAAAATTTTTAAAAGAGTATAGTTTTCATGCATAGTTTCGTGAGGCGAGCCTAGTGGAACAATGCAAAATTTCAAAAGGTAGCTATCGAATCAAATCAAGAAGACACTTCTCATTTATTTTCATTATTTAAGCACCATTGTAGATACCTTTAGAAAGAATACACAGTGTCCAACTATCAAGCGGTCAATGGAATAAGCATGAAGAAATATAAACTCCATTAAAAACAAATACCCAGAAAGGGAGAACACAGTGAGCTCTCAAGTAAATGGCCAGAAGAAAAACTAAGTGTAAGTTCAAATCAAATACTCCATCAGCCACACTTTGAGATGCCTAGAATTACACACATTGAGCCATTATCATTTCATGGAAAGCTCAAAAAAGAAAAACATAGCTCAAATATCCAAAACAAGGTGGTCATGGTGAAAGAAATCATAAAAAAACCTAGCTCGTGATCCAAATCAGATAGTGATAACAACCCACAAAATGGAGTTACAAGCCACGAAACCCAGTGTGTCTAAGCTCGAGCACAAAGAAAATAATATCAGACCCTTGGAGAAAGCAACTCGACAACACAGAATGCAAAGAAATGGCATATTTTAGTTTGCCTAGCAATAAGAAATACAGAAACCTCGATGAACATAAGATCATGGCAGAAATCAAACACACATGTGAGTTGAAATAAGCACAAAACTATAAGTGAGAGATTTGGATCAGAAAGAGTTTCCGTACAAAATAATCATGCCCACATGGCCATTGAAAACAACGCTCTAAGTTACAGCCGCATTGGTTTTATTATATAGTAGTGAAATAAATGATTGAATGAATCACTCACTCAGGAAAATGGAGACCTCTGTAGTGAGGGAAACTTTTATCCAAGCCTTCATAGAAGATCATTTATTTAGAGTCTTTGCAATAGGCTAATCAAATTCACAGAATCACAATGACGCAAAGAAACCAAGGTTCGATAATTGTGGTCACGAGATTCATAGCATCCATGTTTTCCAAGCATAAATACAAAATTTCAAACTTAAAAATCCATTGAATTGAAGAGGCCACATAAATAATAGATTTTATCTCGATTCGAGCTCAAAGATTAAAAAATGGCAAACTAAAGTTATTTTGACAAGGTTTCACTACTAAGAACAAGCAACATAAAAGATAAAATGATTAACTCGATAAGATTTTCAAAAGCCTAACTTCCGTAGGGTTAAAGGTGATTCAAAGGATCATCGGTGCAAGAACAATTAGAATGAAGATCAACTACAAACTACCTCATTAACCATGGTTCAAACATCTACCATATCAAATGCAAGGTCGAAACCTTAACCGAGGGTCAGAAAGATCAACGGCACAGATTGCCAAGTACTAAATTAAGCGGATCGAATGCAAACACCCATGCCGAGAAAGGGTTCACCAAAATCAACAACTACATATCGAAGGACAAAGATCGAATGGCCAAGGATGAAGCACAAAAATCTTACTTGATTTGCAAGGTCGAAACCCTAATTGAGGGTCATAAAGATCAATGAAATAGATCGCCAAGTATGAAATTGAACGAATCAGAATGCAAACCCCCATGCCAACCAGGGGTTGACCAATATCAATAGCTACAAATCATAAGGACTAAGATCGAATGGCTGAGGATGAAGCACAAATATCACAATTAATGCAAAGTTAGATGTCTAGAAAATCAATGAGTAAGATTAGGTCGTGCTAGATATCAACGATTCATAATCTTGTTGCCAATTCAATACAGTTAAACCTTGAAACCATTACCACCAAAAAAATTCTGAGGGTTAGACCATCATGAAGAGGGGGCTAGCCCTATCATCAAATTATAATTCTACCATTTGACCTTTCTAAATTTCATAGGTTAAATAATTACCACCGAAGTTTCAAATCAAATGAGGCCAAGGAGTGGTCATTTAACAATGGGTCGGTTCACCATGGAAAGGGGCCAACCCTCATCATTATTTGAAAATTCATTTCTTTCGAACTTCTAAGGTCTAAAAAAACCTTAATATCACAAAGAACCAAAATCCAACAACATCATGACTTATGTCCATGCCAAATCAAGATAAAGGGGTCGGTGATATGGTATGCAATCAAAAGGTGGCCAAGTATATAGTGAGGCAGTGTTTCAAAAGTGACCCTCTCTTATTTCAAACCATGATATTATGCCAAGTCAACAAAGGAGGAAAGGTGTGCACACATCAAAGGTGGTCCCCATAGTGGGAGGGTTTGAAAATGACTCAGAGTGCAATTATTCATGTGATCACAAGGAGATAAAACAGAGGTCAACATCAGAATACAAGAGCTTTTGAGGACTTATTACCTTATTTTCCACAAAATAAGAGATGAATATTATTGCACATGTGCTCAAAATATCCCCTACATGGGAATTGAGATAAAACAAAGGTATTATTTTTGCACAGTAGGGACACATTATTTTGCATGTGCATCCAAGGGGGCAAGTGGATCAAAATTACAGATGTCACATCAAGCAAGAAGCAAAGATTACATGCATTGGAGAAGGCTTACTCATAAAGCAAGGTTTATTATTAGCAGAGTTATTCACCCAACTTTATTAAAATTAAAATAGTCAACTGTAGTTTGACTGAGTTGTAACTAAGGATATTAATGCCTCATTGTATTGTCATACTTATTTTTATTCCTTTATTTATTAATAATTAAAGGATAAAAATAGGATGCATGGGTGAGTACAGTTTTAGTATTTTTTTAGGAAGGGTGGGATGAATAATTTTTGATATACAATGTGTGCATTAGCAAAGCACAGGGAGAGGATTTTTAGACACATGAGTGTTGAAGAAGATTTTTCTAGTTTTTCCCTCTGAATGAGAAGTATATTCTTCCTTTCCAATTATTTGCAGTCTTGTGTATGTTTTATTAATCCTTATGAATGTTGAATTCCCTGGTTAATCATCTTACCCTATTGCAAATTTCAATAATTTCTGCATGATATTAATGTTTATGTGTAACTTAACAAGTATTGTTGTGATACTTTCCCTTGATACATCAAATTGTTTTCCTTAATATTCTGCGTAAATTTATTGGCTTGTGCATCTAGAATTCATTCTCATATCAATTATGCATGTGCTCAGTTGAATACCTCATATAAATTTGGTGTATCACCAAAGATTTGAATCCATTTACAACCATCGTTTACCCTCAAACCCCAGAAAATTAGTTTAGGCTACATCAATAAGGAACCAATCTTGATACTAGACACTCGCCTCAAAAAAGGTATACCCACAGACGAGAGGTGTTTCCATTGTATCTATGAAAGAGATAGATCATTTTTGCAAGCTTAGAATACCTACAACCATCTCTCTATAGGGTACACTTTCGAGAGATAATAGGAACATCGTTTATCAAGTATGTGTCTCCCAATACACCATGGATATCATACCCAACTAAGATCATTTCCTGCAGTTTGCTTCCTATGAGTCATACATCTAAAGGTTATGAACCCATTGGTACCCCTATCACTTAACTCTTTTATGACACAAAGACCACCTTTGTGGAAAATTGCTTTCATACCTAGTTTTGGGGCATCTTAAATCAAAACACACCATCATACAAACCTATATCATCTAACAACCTTTTCAAACTTGGGATCATTTCCCTTTTCGTAATGACCCCCAATTTGAGGGGGACCACCTATCCAAACAAATCAATTATTTCACTCATTTTTTCTAGCAACCCATTTATCACAAACCACTTGACAAAAAGGGGCAAATGTAGACACCTATTTCCTGGTCACACCCCTCACACTCTCATTCGAAAATCCTAAAAACCTATCTTATTAGCCTAAATCATGAATTACCCTCATAAAATCACATTTACCTTCCATAAAACCTATCTACCTATCCTATTTACTCACCCTAAACCTCCCTAACCATCTACCACCCATCCTAACCCATTTTTATCCTAATATCCTAACCCCCTAAAACCCCTTAACCTCTTCCACTTGCACCCAAACCCAAAAAACATCATTTGGAAGTGGTTAAAACCAATTCCAACCCATTTTTCCCACATTTATCAAATCATTGGTAACTCTAATAGAATTTCTAGTGATTTTAAATTGAAAAACAAAATCCTCATTTGGGGATCTTGAGTCACTCTTAACAAAGCTCTGTTGGGTTCACAATTAATATCACACCAATACGAACATGAAGGTACAATCAATAGCTAAAACAAGCCCCATGAATATTCTCAAAATTTTGTATGGATCCCTAAATTACTATCCTTACATTTATTTTATTAAGGTATGTATCTTCATCTCAATTATATCCCAAGTTCTTTACACATCATCTATTATTTTATTCAAATAATGAAATTCATCTTTTGGTATTCAATTAATTTATTATAAAAAAATCATTGTTCATAAGTAATTTCCAACGATTCTCGACTAAATCAATAGTGATTTATCCTTAATCATCTACAATTCCTAACATTCTATCATTCTAGCACATTTGCATACTTTCAGTCATTTCATCATTCTATTTTTGTCTAATATGTTTGTTCCAAGATGTGTGTCCTTGGAGATGGCAATGTTGGATAAGTGACACACCATTACAAGTATCTCGCAACCTCCCAATCATGAAACAACCCTTTTTGTGGGTATAGTTCAACATTACACATGAACTTAGTTTGTGCACCACCACTTTGATTTACAACATCGAAGGCCAAATTGAATTGATACATTAAATACATGATGCAACAGTAAGAAGAGTAGTTCGAGTACTTCTTGGACTTCTAACTTGGCATAGCCCATTCATGGGATACATATCAAGCAGAACAAGATCTTATGCAAATCTATATTCATAACTTATCAATGTAAAATTTTAGTTTGTTCACAATAACTCAAAAATCCTTCTTTAATACCTTCAAAGTAGTTGTTTTCATAAGTCTAGAACACTCAAATCAAGCATTGACATACTCCCAAAACCAAACATGGCTCATGAAAATATTAGAACATGTTAATAGCCCTTATATGTTGCCAAAACAATCATTCAATTAATACAAATCAAATAAAAGAGTCAACCTTCTTACCTTCTTGCAAAACAACCTTCTCAAGACTTTTTAAGCAAATGCCACTTGTAGGTTATTGGTTACAACAATATACCATTAATTATAATAATCCAAGCACATTTCCAATCACTCGTTAACCTATTTAATGTGTATGAAAAATTTCTTGATCCAGTTCCTTTGTTAGGCCACCTTTCTTCACTTATTCATCCCTTACTAGCTTAAGCCCCTACTAGCCTTGCCAATGTTGTTTTTCTCTATTAAATTTTGACTCAATGGTTCTTTTGACAAACTAAAACTTATTTGAAATACCCATTTGGCTCATACTCCTCTTTTCGAAGTTTCATTATGACATCCTTCATAAAATTTCATCAAAATCCTCTTCTTTGAGTTACAAATTAGGTCTCCATGATCGTATGTCCGAGATACTAATTGCCATAAAATGTAGCAAGCCTAGAAAGGATGAAGCTTTTTAATCCCCAAAAATATTGAAAGAAAAATACAAAGGTCATATATTAAAAATTTCACCACCTAATTCAAAGCTTAAGACCTCGAAATGCAAAACCCTCACTAAACCCTATGCATGGATTTCCTATAGACCCGATAGGTGTAATTTTGCAACCAAATTACTAGAATACAAATTCAAAGCCTCTAAATTTTTCCTAAGGATTTTCTTATCCTTTTCAAGTGTTAGTTTCACCAAGTAAGACTCGAAAAATCTTCTACTTTTGGAAAATGATAAATAACATTATACTCGCCCTTATGATCGTGGCATTCTCGGTCTCTTAGGGTCTATAAATCACTCAATGTTATTTCTTTAAATTTTATAGCTAATTGAAAATGAGTTTAAACCTGGATCTTTGTACCACAATAGTCATAGGGTCTCATCTTCAAGTCTCTTGTCTCAAATTGCATTCCAAATTAATTAAGAGGTATGACTTTGATATTGAAACACTATCCTATAGATTCAATCAATTTTTCAAGCCAAATATTCTCACCCAAGACAATATAGACTTATTCAAACCCATAAATCCAAGATAAAAACACTTCTCAAACTTAATCTTAAACTTGCATTATTCATATCGATTACACAGTTAGTCCTAGATTTCTTTTAATTATAATAGACAATAGACTCTCAAATACAACCTTATAAGAAACAAAACAAAGAAATGTTCTCAAACTTATCATGCATGTACTTCTACAAAATAAATGCAACAATTTAAGTGATCACTAATGCTCATACAAACATTTTTTGAACTGTTACACCATTTTTGCAAACAAGAAAACCTTCCAAATCTTCTTGAAGCTTCTTCTCCTCGATTCTCATTCGAATGGAATGAGTAAGTTAGTTACATACAAATCTTAAATATGCCCTTAACTTCCCTTAACGAGAGGCATGGATTCTCAAGTCACTTACACCCATGGTTTACATGCATGATTACATAATTGAGAAGTGCTTTTGCATAATATTTCACAAGTCTATAAGTGCTAATTAACTTGGTATGACCTCTAACCCTAGATTTTACCTAGTACATCATTATTATGCCTCATTTCAACCTTTACAAATCATACTTTCTCCATGAAATACATTATAACTCCTAAACCAAGCCAAAATGGCCTTCAAGATTCAAATAAGCCTTTTTGTAGAGAAAATGCAATATTCAAATTTGTGACTGACTTAAACTAAACTAACAACACCAAAAGACTTGAAATGACTCCCTAGACCTACATGCACACTTTTAAGACACAAATCCTATGTTGTAAGCCATATCTACATACTAGTGATTAGGAAGACATTTTTAGTGCATATGTTCCTTAATTCTCCCTAAAACATTATGGTACAAAAGATCGTTATGAGATATTTTTGTTGATATAAAGACTTCGTAGAAAACAAAACTTTTGTGCTAAAGCTATTATCCGCTAAATTTTTTGACCGAATGGGAAAATTAAGGGACTACGCGTAGGTCCGGTGACATGGATGCGTTCACATCCGCGAAGTGGACCAATCATACAATGACATGTGACACATGAATATTTGAGCAAAAATATTAGGTTTTTGACACCGATCTTTGACACTCGTATTTTGATGGGTGGGCCCCACTATTTTCCGCTAGGAGCCCTCGGCCTGTGGTCGACACACTTTTTGTATGGAGGGGTGTATTTCTCACTATTACTTCATATTGCATATGCCAAAAAATTATATATTTTCCTCTCTATGTAATTTTAGGTTTAATGTGGAATTAAAATTCTAAGTTTTGTAAATATAATATTATTTTACACCTAACTCGTCATCCCATGTGGTCATCTTGCCAACCACCCACATTGCTTGAGCCAACTCGGTGTAGGACTTGGTCATGCCATTAAGTGAGCCGTCAATAATCCTAACCACCTCCACACTAAAATTGGCATGCAAAACCATTAAGCATGCCACATTCACCATAAATGTGTGGCAAAAAGTCAGCCATTAAAGGCTATTTAAAACTTTAGTTTTATTTCCCATGGGAAATGTGGGATGATATCCTCTCATAAAAACAAAACATGTTAAAGGGTTAAATTAAAAACTTCCCATAGATTGAACTTGTGACATGTGGTACAATGTTACGTGGTCTAACCAATCTGACACCTTTTATGAAATGAAATAAAATGATATATATTTTATTTAAAGAGGCTTATGCTTGTGACTATGGTAGGGCATAACAGGAAGTTTACAGAAATCTCAATTTTTGAGGAATTTAGAGTCATTTTGGAACTTCGGACAGAACTAGCGAGTTGCTCATAATTTAGAGAAAAATAAGATAGTGTTTGTATTTTTCCATGAAATGCTCTAATTTTCCTCTTGGAAGGGTTTTTCTATATTTATTGCACGGAAAAGGCACTTTAGAGAAATTGCATAGCCACATATTGATTTAGGAACGAGTTTTTGACATTTTGCAAAGTTTTCAAATATGAATCAACTCAAAAATGCAAGTTACAATGATCTATTAGTAATTTTAGAAGGTAAGTCATACTTCAAGTGATAATAATAGGTCAATTCATGTTTAAAGTTAATACGAGATGTAGCCCAATGGGGGTGAACTTTGATATCAATGTGTGGAGTATTTTGATTCATTTTTTTCTTTTTATGATCAGTTTTCAATTTAGTATAAGAGACTTGACAATTGAATAAGCAATGTAATTAACTAGAAAAATAGGATTAAGCGAAATTCTAAGTCATTTATCCATAACAGAGATAAAATGTGGGCAAAAATAATTTTTGATGATTAAATTAGAATTATATGCATTGAAAATCAACTTATGGTCATTTTTGAAGGTTTAAGATCATATATTAATGATTTTTAATTGTACCTCTTAATCACTTTGAAATTTGGATTTCTAAAATAAATTGATGGAATAAGAGAAAATAGAAAAAATGGATTTGAAACACCTAAAATTAAACCCATTACAATCTCTTGATCAATTTTAAATCAAAGTTTGAAAGAATCCAGCTAAATTTTAAAAGAGTACCGAGGGGGTAAAAATTGTTTACAGATCATTTATTGGTATCAAATCTAGTTTAACTCGATTTGCTTTCAGTTGAATTCAATTTTAGTGTGGTTTTGTAATTTGGGCTTGTTAAAATTTTTGTTTGTAGTGTGCAATGTTTTGGGAAGTACAGGTGTTATAGGAAGCCATGGGGAAAGCCTTTTAAAGATATAGGCTAGAATGCCTTGAGAGCAGGAATAGGTAAATTTAGGAAGAAAATGGATTCCTAAGAAGTATGTTATTTTCTCCTGAGGAACAAATTACCACTTTGAAATCAGATCTTGAATCCAAGGATGAGCTCTTGATGATCTTACAATATGGTGAATTGAAGAAGGATGCACCTTCCACTACAGGTAAATCAACTATGATGGAATAATTCACCGTAAGTATTTCACCACATGATTACTCTTACCATTGAGAGTTGGATTCAGAATTGTTTTGAGTTACTTTGAAAAGCACGAAAGGGAATTGGATCTAATTTTTTTATTAAAATGGGATTTATTGGTAATGGCCTTAGTAAGAACAATCAAGGTATATCTAACCCAATACATCTAGAGGAGTATCCTCATTTTTCAGGTTTGGGTTATGCTAATTTTAGGAAAATGGAATTTGGAGAAGGCTCCATAACCACTGAAAGAAGACAAGCTTCTAACAGCAAAGGGATTTCCCCCTTAGCATCTGGTGATTCTTCATCTTTAGAAGACGGATCTAGTAATAAATCACCAAGAAGAGGTATTGAGATTCATCCACCTCTTGTTTACCATAAACATCAAGGAAATGGTAAAAATCTTGATCCACTCTTTCCATTTAAGAAATTTGGCAATAATATACAGAAAATGTGGTACATTTACCTAGGTAAATTTTGTGGAATGTCTAGCCACTATGTAAATAATTGTAGGAAATGAAAATATTTGTTGGAAAATATTATGAGAGATCACTCTCCTAAACAATGCTCAGAGAATATAAGTTTGGGTAAGTTTCCTAAAAATGTGCACAAGAAATTTTATAATCATTGTAATGAAAGAGGTCATGGAATTGAAAAATCTTTGCACTTCATCCTAGACAAAATTTGAAAAAATAAATAAGGAAAGCAATGTTAAACCAATAATTGTAAATATGACCCTTGCAGTGGTTCAAGAATATCCTAAAAAAATCAACCACCGAAAAAGAAAATTTAATTAAATTGGTGGGTAAACAATTTCTCAATTATATGTTTGCATAGTTTTGATAGTTGATTAGCATGAAAATTTTCAAAGCATTTTGGGATTCTTGACTATTTTTAAAATTGAAATGTTTCCCATATTTCATATTAGCTTTGATTTTGATGAAGTAACCTGAAGGGGAAATCTGGGTGACAGGTTTATCATACTTGGATAAATTTCTCTTGTTTATGGGTTTTGTGGAAAACTTCATTTTTGGAATCTTGACAACAACATATATAGATGTTTCTTATGGGGCATGGTCAGATGATCAAAATGTATACTTTGGAAAACATGTATTCAGAATATGTTTTTGTTTCAGTTTTACAAATCTATCATGTATGCACTATTTGTAATTGTAATAATTATACATACTTTTTGTAACCATGCATTATTTTGACACATTCTATTATTCCTTTATTTTAATATTATGATATTTGTAACTATCAAACATGGTTACACATAGTATGTACAATTATTGTACTAATAAATTGTGATGAAATTTTCATTTTAAATATTCACATTGGTGTAGGATCAATTAATAGATATTATTGGCATTTTGGTTGTTATATAGTTGCACTATCGGCCATGGGTTATATTGGAAATTTTCTTCGGTGTTGACATTTGGACTAATCCAATTATTGATGACTTTATATGTGTGTGTGTGTTACAATTTTTAAGATTACCATGCTATAAATTTGGTTCTATATGTTTGTGATATGCAGAGAACCTATTGGCATTTCAGTTGGGTGAGTTGCCTTTTTATGACCAATAGGGTCGTACAGGGGAGTTGTCATCGAGAGATTTTTTTGGTAAAATTTCCTCAAATTATCCCAAAACCGTTATGGTATGAAATATCGTTACGAGATCTTTCATCGAATAAAGAGCTAAGAAAACGGATCTCGTATGCTAAAGATATTGTCGATGGATATTTTCTACCAATTGGAAAAATTAAGGGATCACATGCATGTGCGATGACATGGACATATGCACATCCAAAAAGTTGAACAATCGTGGAATGAAAATTTACAAATGAATATTTGAGAAAAAATTGGGTTTTGGATGTCAGTCTTCCACACTCGTGTTCGGATAGGTGGACCCCACTATTTGTTGGTTGGGGGCCCTAAACCAGTAGTCGACACATTTGTATATATTTTCCTCTCTATGTAATTGTAGGATGAATGTGGGATTGAAATTATGTGTTCTCAAATATTTTATTTATTTACACCTAACTCGCTAGTGGCCATCTCAAAAACTACCCACATTTTTTGATCCAACTCGGCACAAGACTCGGCCATGCTATTCGGTGAGCCATCAAAAATCCTAACCACCTCCACGCTAAAATTAGCATTAGAACCATTAAGCATGCCACATGCACTATAAATGTGTGGAAAAAAAGCCAATTCATAGCCTAAACCATGGGAAAAGTGGTCCATTAAAGGATATTTTAAAATTTTAGTTTAATTTCCCACAGGAAATGTGGGATAATATCCCCACATAAGAACAAAACATGCTAAATGGGTAACTCAAAGCACTTCCCATAGATGGAACCAGTGACCTATGCAAAATATTGAACGGCTTTACCAAACTTCCACCTTTAATGAAGTGATATGAAAGGAGATATTTTCTATTCAAACAGGCTTATAACTATGAATGTTGTAGGAGAATAACAGGCAGTTCATAGAAATATTGAATTTTGAGGCACTTAGAGTCAATTTGGGACTTCGCCAAAATTGGAGAGTTTGTCATAATTTAGAGACAAAGAAAATGGTGTCTTTATTTTTCCATGAAGTGATATAACTTTCTTTGTGGAACTAATTTTATAGCTCTAATTCACATAAAACACACTTTCAAAGATACTTCCGAGACACAAAATGATTTTGGAAAGAGTTTATGACATTTTACATATTTTTCAAATACGAATCAGCTCAACAATGTAGGAGATAATGATCTATTATTCATTTTAGAAGGTAAATTGTACTTCAAGTGATAAAAAAAAGATCAATTCACATTAAAATTTAATATGGATGTGTATCCCAACTAGGTGAACTCTGTTATAAATGTGTGGTGTATTTTGTTTAAGTTTTTTGTTGTTTATGATCAGTTTTCAATTCAATATAAGTGAATGAACAATTAAATAAGAAAAGAAATTTATTGGAAAACTGGATTAAGTTGAATTTCTTAGTCCTTTATTCACAATTGACAAAAATGTGTGCACAAATCAATTTTGGATTATTAAATTAGATTGATATGCAATTAAAATCAACTTGTGGTCGGTTTTTGAATGTTTAAGATCAAATATTAATGATTTTTAATCGTACCTCTTGATAGTTGAAAGTTGGATTTCTGAAATAAATTCATGGAATAAGAAAAATTAGAAAAAATGCATTTGAAACACCTAAAATTAAACCCTTTACAATCTCTTGATCAATTTAAAATCAAAGTTTGAAAGAATCGACTAAATTTTAAAACAAGAACTGGGGTAAAATTTTTTTAGATCATTTTTGGTATCAAATCTAGTTTAACTCAGTATTTTCTTTCAGTTGAATTTGATTTCAATGTGGTTTTGCAATTTGGACTTGTTAAAAAATTTGTTTTCGGTGTGCAATGTTTTGGGAAGTATAGGTGTTACAGGAAGCCATGGGGAAAGCCTTGAAAAGATATAGGCTAGACTATCTTAAAAGCACGAATAGGTAAATTTAGGAAGAAAATGCATTCCTAAGATGTAAGTTGTTTTCTCTTGAGGAACAAATTTCCAGTTTGAAATTAGAGCTTGAATCCAAGGATGAGATCTTGATGATCTTACAATGTGGTGAACCGAAGAATGATGCACCCTCCACTACATGTAAATCAACTAGGATGGAATAATTTGCTGTAATTATTGCACCACATGATTACTCTTACCATTCGAGTTAGATTTAGGTATTGTTTTGTGTTACTTTGAAAAGCACACAAAGGGCATTAGATCTAAATTTTTGATTAAAATGGGATTTAATTATAATGGCCTTTGTAACAACAATCAGGGTATATCTAACCCAATACATGTAGAGGAGTATCCTCGGTTTGCAAGTTTGGGTTACGCCAATGGCAGGAAAATGGAAATTAGAGAAGGCTCCACAACTGTTGAAAGAAGACAAGATTCGAGGGAAAAGGGACATCCCCTAGTATCTGGTGATTCTTCATCGTCGAAGATAGATCTAGTAAGGATAGCTATTGATATTCCTCCACATCTTGTTTACCATGAACATTAGGGAAATGGTAAAAATATTGATCCACTCTTTCCATTTAAGAAATTTGGCAACGATATATAGAAAATGTGGTACAATTATCCATGTAATTTTTATGGAATAGCTAACCACCGTGTAGCCAATTGTAGGAAATGAAAATATTTATTAGAAAATATTGTGAGAGATCACTCTCCTAAATGACACTCGAGAAAATAATTTTGGGTAAGTTTCCTAAAAATGTGGACAAGAAATTTTGTAATCACTGTAATTAAAGAGCTCATGAAATTGAAAAATGTTGGTAGCTTCATCCTAGAAAAATTGGAACATTTTTAATAATTTAATAAATGTTAAACCAACAATTGTAAATATGACCCCTACGAATGGTTCACAAATATCTCAACGAAAATCAACCACCTAAAAAGGAAAATTTAATTAAATTGGTGGGTAAACAATTTCTTAGTTATATGTTTGCATAGTTGTGATAGTTGATTAACATGAAAATCTCTAAAGCAATTTGGGATTCCTAATGATTTTTAAAAGGAAATGTTTCCCATATTTCATATTAGCTTTGATTTTGATGAAGTAACCTGAAGGGGAAATCCAGGTGACAGGTTTATCATACTTGGAAAACTTTGTCTTATATATGGGTTTTGTGAAAACTTTGTTTTTGGAATCTTGAAAATATCATATACAAATTTTTCTTATGGGGCATGGTCGGTTTATCGAAGGTCTACTTTAGAAAACATGTATTTAGAATATTTTTGTTGTTTGAGTTGTGCAAATGTATCATGTAGGCATTATTTGTAATTGTAATAATTATACAAACTTTTTGTAGCCATGCATGATTTTTACACATTTTATTAGTCCGTTTTTTTAAAGATTATGATATTTGTAACTATCAAACATGGTTGCAAATAGTATGTAAAATTATTGCACTAACAAATTGTCATGTAGGTTTTTTTTTGGCGAGTTGACATTGGTGCAAGATGATTGAACAAATTCTTATTGGCATTTCTTTTGTCATATAGTTTTAGTATTGGCCATGGGTTATGTTGGACATATTTTTTAGTGTTTAAATTTGGACTAATCCACTTATTTATTTCTTTGTAATATATATATACATAATGAAATTTTTAATAATACCATGTTATAAAATGGGTTTGCTATGTTTGTGATATGCATAGAGCCTACTACCAGGTTCAATTAGGAAAGTTTCCTTTTGGGGACCAAAAGGGTCTTACAGGGAGGTATGTGTTATGGCTAAATCACAACACCCCTAATTTATTGCAAGTGAAAGGTTGAGGAAGTTAGTGTGATTTTTCAAACATGGAGTTATCTCAAAGTGTGGGACTTTGAAATCGGGATAAACCTTTGGAGAAGGTTGGCTTCCTAACCTATCCTAGTGCCAACTACTCCAAACTATCAGATTTTTATATTTAACTCTAATATAATGTTTCCTAGGAGACAAAGATAGAGAAAATGCATTAAAATAAAACCTACTCTAAGGGAAGATGATGCACCAAGAAGGATGTTAGAAAACCCGCACAATAAATACAACACTACCATAACCTTCTAATGAAAATAACAACAATACACAATAACCTTCCATGGAATGAAAGATAAGAAAGATGTAATAGAACAAATAAGAGGGTTTGAAACATCCATGGATCTAACTTTATTGCTCTCCAAGTTGATACTATACATCACATTTAGGGCCAAAGGCACATATTTTTCATTACAATTTTCAATAGCGAGGTTTTCCGCTCCACAAATATCTTACAAGAAAGAAGGGAGGAGCATAAAAAGGTGTCTAACCTTTTGAAATGATCCCATCCTTATAATATATAGGAATAATGAGAGAAAGGGAGAGAGAAGGAATTCAAAATCTTGCTTCAACCACCCTAAAATGCATTAAAATCACCTGCAATAATGATGGGTGTCAGTGCAAAACCCATACCTCCATGTACCTTGCCTTGTTGGGGAAGAAAGGAAGCCCATACCTTCATAATTTTGGTAGGTGAGAAATTTGGAGACATTCCTCTAAAATGGCAGACTGTATTTCCTCATTTTAAAATACTTAGTCTAACTAAAACTATAAAAATAGTCGTTGTTTTATAAAGGACACGGATCTTTCCAAAAGTCCTATTTTGTGTAAATCTAAGATCCCAGTCAAAATTTATGGCCATATGATGATGAGGGTTCCATACTGCAATAAATACGAGTGGTTGATCTACCTTTCCAGAGCTTTGACCCTATGTCGCACCCTCCAATATCAAAAATTTCAGACTTTCGGGATTCAGAGCTTTGGGTATCTCAGTATTTAAAGGTCATTGTCACTATTCATTTAGTGAGCTCACTCGAGATTTCCAAAATGTCAAACCTGCGAAGTTTTAATTTTGGACTTCCGAGTTTGGATTTCGAGACCATATTGTGTGGCACTTTTCATTGCTCAAGAAAAAAAATTATGA